>PITA01003247.1:83150-143217 GCA_004023965.1 Spilogale gracilis
GCACTCTCCCCTCTCCATACACAGAATCAGTCACTTTAAAAAAAAAAACAACAAAAAACTATTACCTGAATTTATGTTAAAATTCACTTTTTAAAACAAGGATGATTCTAAGCTAGATTGGCTTCTTCTGGAAATAAACATGAGTAGTGGCTATTTCACCCAGCAGTCTCCTTTATCACTCTCGAGAAGGAAAGTCGACAGACTTTGTATCTGCAATGTAATTAGCTTGCAGAGGTAGGATCATAATGAAAACAAAATTTACATTATTACAGCCTTGTGATTCCTTGCTTATTCTAACTAGAATAAAAAGTGAATTCCACTATGTACACGCAAAGATTTATTGAATCCATTTTCTAATATTTTCCCTCCAGAAAAGCAAGAGTGTTGATTAGCAAGCTGGAACACTAAAAATGGTCCCTGAGTACAGAGTTCTCATCCAGTGTCAGTGGGATCAAAGAAAGGGGGGGAAGGTCCAAAACAAACGCCCTGAGTGTTGTTTGGCTACCATAAACTGTGCAGCTCCTTTCTACGGCCAGGTTGCAATTAAATTGTATTTAGGAGAAGTTACACATTATTCTTAGAAATCATACTAATAATAATCCTGTCAATCAAAATTCCTGAAACTGAATAGAAAGCTCTTTGTTGGGTCTCACCATCAAGGATGAGTTGCAGGTGAAGAATTATTGATAGCCAGATGCACAGACTACATCTTTAGATCCTATGGCCTTAGGTCATGAAGGTGAGGGAAGCAAAATAATGCAGTTCTCATCTAGCAATAATGGACTTGCCAGAATTTGAAACAAAACTTTCCTTCCAGCTACTGCTTTCATGTCAGAGAAATAAAGTGCAAGTACAAAATTTAAAGCTTTGTGTGTCTAACCCTTTCTCACCCCTTTTACATTTAGTTATTAATAATAATAACTATGATAATAATGCTTACGCCCAGGGCTGGAATGAGGGTTAATTAGTTAATATTTATAAAGCTTTCTGAAAATGAAAAGTACTATTTAAACATTAAGTATATTCTTTTCTTTCCTCCTTTCACCCTTTACTTTCATTTCCTTCTTTTATCATAGATCAATTTATTTTTCCTCCTGCCTGGCTAATTTTTTTCACCGGTTCTATTTTCTACTCTTTTTTCTGTTTTTGCCCTTCACTCCACATTGATCCCTATCACTGTCACACTTCAACCTTACCTAGCCTCTTTCCTCCAGTGCTGTAGGCACCTCGTTCTCATTTCATTTTTTTCTCTCTAGTTCCTTTATTCACTCCTCGCTCTCATCTTTTGCCTATATATTCATCTTTTTCATTTTCCCCATTTTTTGAAACATCAGTAAAATATTAGAAGTGATATAGCTGTCAATTAAATTTTATCCCCATGTCACGGGCTATTGAGACCAAGTAGATAAATCCAAATGATTTTCCCCAGTGTTTTCCGACTAGATAGAAAATTCCAGGAAATCATAGACTGACTATCTAGAAGAGTTCCCCCTTGTTTCCTGCAGAATCTCAATAAAATATTGCTTCTAATGAATCCCTCCACTCTAGGAGGTTTTAAAGAGTCTTGATGATACTATGAGTTTTTGAAAGGCTTATCAGTAAGGCCTAAGTGTTATGTCAGGTTTTAGCTTGTTTCACATACATATTTCCCATTATAAGTGAAAATTCTGAAGACTTATTGACCAACAATAAAGAAATTAGAATTTGTCAGTTTTTCATCCCCTTTGTAAAAGTGTAGAAATAATGCAGCTATTACTTTAGGCCTACACACACACAAAAATTCAGTTGTAGTTGTAAGGACCAAGTAATTTTTTTTTTTAAGATTTTATTTATTTGACAGAGAGAAACACAGCCAGAGAGGGAACACAAGCAGGGGGAGTGAGAGAGGGAAAAGCAGGTTTCCTACCGAGCAGGGAGGCCGATGTGGGACTCAATCCCTGTTCTCTGGAATCATGACCTGAGCCGAAGGCAGTCGCTTAACCAACTGAGCCACCCAGGTACCCCAGGACCAAGTAATTTTTAGTTCTATATTTTAATGATACATTTCAAGAGATTCTGTTGTTTGGAGAGTTTTACCCAGATCTTAGAAGATGCCAGATGTGAAGACCTATTCAGTTTATAAGCTCATGACTCAACTAGTTGCTTCTTAATTATTCCCACTAAAATTGCCTATATCTAGTTATGTGCATTGTCATCTGAATAATCTAACTAAATCACTTAAACATTGCTATATTCTTACTCAGAATGCCTTGAGTAAGATATGCCTTGAAGACGCCTTCAGGACTTTCAATTGCTTATAAAGTTCAAAGCTGACCATTTAAGACCTGCAAAATCATTCCTCAGCTTACATTTTCAAGTCCAATAAAATATTTAGTAAACAGATGTATGTACTATGTTGGGTGTTGCTGGGCTACATCTTCCCATGTATGTGTGTCTAAATATTATAGGAAGTATTTATGGAGATCATAGGAAGTACAGGCCATTGTATCTAAAACCAAAGCATCCAGCAGAACATGGTAGGGGCCTGCTCTTCAGCTATACTCATCCAAACTCTTGTTGCCCATTAACCAGTTGTTAAGTGGCTTCACAACATCTTCTGTGCCTTCCAGTATCTGTGCAGTTTCATAAATCCAGTATGAACCTACCATTCTCCTTTACCTCTTCAAAAGCCTTTACTAGAAATTCAGAAGTGATTGTCCTTTATCCTATGATAATTTTTGCTCTGTACACTTATTTTGATGATTAATCAAGCACAGTTTCATTTTATTTACTCAACAGATAGACATTAAATTCCTACAATGTTCAGGAAACTGTGTTGAGTTTTGTAGAAGTTGTGGAAATGTATGAAACAGTGGCTACCATTAAGGGTATTTATCTTCTCAGGGGTATAAATAAGGAAAAAGGTGTATTAAGTAAAAATGAAAGCCATCAGTGAAATATTATAGGTGTACAGATGAAGAAGGAAACATTTTCAGCAGGGAGTGAGTTGGTAGGTATATTACTGATGAATAAAGAAGAACAAAAGGTTATTTTAGGCAGATGTATTTGTTATCTATTGCTGTGTAACAAATTATCCCAGAATTTAATGACTTAAAGCAACAAACAACTTGTATTTACGATCTCACAGTTTCTGTGGGTTAGGAATCTGGGTGCAGTGCAGTTCAGTATGTCTGACTTAAGGTATCTCATGAAATTGCAATCAAGCTGCTAGCTGGAGCTGCAGTCTCTCTGAAGACTTGCACTTCCGGGCGCCTGGGTGGCTCAGTGTGTTAAAGCCTCTGCCTTCGGCTCAGCTCATGATTTCAGGGTCCTGGGATCAAGGCCTGCAATGGGCTCTCTGCTCAGCAGGGAGCCTGCTTCCTCCCCTCTCTCTGCCTGCCTCTCTGCCTTGTGATCTCTCTCTCTCTGTGTCAAATAAATAAATAAAATCTTAAAAAAAAAAAAAAAGACTTGCACTTCCACTCACCTGATTACTGGCCAGTCTCAGTCCTTTGCTCTGTGGGCTTTTCCACAGGAATACTTTATGACAAGGCAACTGGCTTCCTCAGAGTCAGAGACCCAGACAGACAGGGAGACAATGACAGAAAACAAGTACACTTAAAAAAAGTTGAGCTTCATAACCTGATCTCATAATTGACATTATATTATTTATGCCATTTTCTATTCATTATCATCAAGTTACTAAATCCAACCCACACTGAAGGTGAAAGAGATGATACACGGGTGTGAATAACAGGAAGTAGGGATCTTTGGGGCCATGTTAGAGAATGACTTCCACAGCAATGATGATAATACAGTGAAAGGCAAGGGCCAAAATATTTTGGAAATGGCAAGGAGTCCAAGAGTATAATGATTATAAAAATATGGAGAGTTCTGATATTGGTGAAGAGTCTGATTTTATGGCACTACTGGAGAAATATTGAAAATATTCACAAGAACGCTGTTTGGAGACTTTTTTTAAAAAAATCTATTCATTGTATTAAGAAGTACAAATTTGAAGTAGGAACCTATGAATAAAGTTATACAGTTAAGACATTTACATCATAGTCAAAACATTACATCCATTTGAAATGAGAATTATTCTGAACTGTAAAATGTTGTTATAAAACTTTTTATGCATAATATATAACTTGTCAACCCACCAAGACTAAATATTAAGACAATGATAGGCTATACCTTTGTATCCCTGTTGTACCTAAAACAATGTATCTAGATAGTGCTGTATAAATATTAGTTGAAGAAAAAAAAAAAGGCAGGAAAAGGATCATGAGAAAGTAGTATTCCAGAAAGAAGAAGAGTTTCAAGGAAGATGTGGTTGATTTCTCAAAATAACACCAAGTATTTGAGTTGTAATTGAAAAAGAGATGCCTAGATATAAAAAATGAGATATCTTTCTAAAAGCAGTTTCAGTCGGGAGGTATTGTAAGACCCAGCCACAGTGAACAGATGCAGAGCAGAGCAATGAAAGAACCCAAGATCACCTTTGTTTGCAGGGAGTTTGTTGGTGCTGGGGAAAAAAAGAAACTATTAGTAGCTAGGCAAAACTGTGGTTAGAGTAAGCGAATACTTAAGCACATTTTTTTGGCTGAAAGGAAGCAGTTAGTGGAAAGGGGAAGAATTTAAAAACTTGTGAACGAAGAAAGACTTTATGGTGTAGGTCTCAGATCAGACAGAAAGAGATGAAGTTTTTTTTAAAAAATGCACAGATTGTGGCATTAATCGCAGAAAGACACAGGAACAACTCTTCCTCCGAAGACAGGAAGAAAATGTATGCGATATGTGAGAAAACATTTTTAATTTACACAGTCCCATAACAAAGTCTCTGCTATCAAAATGATCAAAATGATTATAAGGATCATGCTATATTCTGGTTTGTGGGTCACAAATAGAGATAATCTAAGGGTACAATTAGGTATATGCAAGGTAATATAAACTAAATCCGCAATAGTCCCTTCTATCTAATATTTTTGTTTCATTTCATATATCTCTGCCTGATGCGACTTTATGGAAAAATCTAGTCTCATAAAATAAACAAAGTACTTATAGAGTTTTATGTTAATATTAGGTCAACTGACTTAAAAAGACTGTTCTTTTTTCCCTAGATCATCAAGAATTCTCTTTAATGAATATATGAGCTCCTACCATATGAAATGTATCAAGTTAAGAAATGTAGAAGAGACAAATATAAGAACAAGGAGTTCTTTCCTTAGAAGAAGTTATAAGAGAGAAAGGAGGGTGACAAGTATACAAATTCCTTTGAAGCAGAATAGATGGCCCAGAAGTGTCAGTAAAAATTTCATGGGAATTCAAAGAAGATGATAAAGGTGGCCTCCAGTATGGACATCAGGAAGTCTTCATGACAGAGATAACAATTTCCATGGAATTGGCATCCATATAAGACTTTTAAGAAGCACAATGAAGAAAAAGCACACTCAGGTATGAGGCAAGAACATGGATAAAGAAAGACATAGAGGTGGAAAGTTATAGAAAATGTTCAGAGAAAATCAAGTACCCCAATTAGGCTCAAAGGTAGAGGCAGGAGGGGAAGAGTTGGGAGATAAGCCCAGAGCAGCCAGAGCTGTAATAAATGGGGTTTCCATCAATGAGTTAATAGATGCAAATCAATGTTTTAAGAAGCTCAATAGAGTGGTGATACGCTTTGGAGTCAGTAGAAAAAGTTACAGAGAATTCAGTTAACAGCCTGTTGCCTTAATCTAGACACGTAAATGGGAACATAAATGGAAACATGTCTGAATGGAAAGACTCAGTAGATGTGTGAGGTATTGGAAGGCGAAAAGAAAAGGATAAAGCAAACGACTGGATGCGAGAGGGTGATGAGGGAGAGCCAAGAATGACTCCAATAGTTTTCAGCTTTGTTGCCTATGCTGCCAAGAATTCTTTAGAGTTTGGAAAATGGACAGTCTCCAAGAATAGCAACCTAAGGGTGGTAGGAGTAGTTTGGATATCAATGCACACTTCAGAAAATTTGCTCTTGGACCTGAGAGTTATATAATGGCTTGAGTGAGTGGGAGAAGCTACAAGGGCTTTAAAAATTCTACTCAGGATAGGATAGAAGTAACAGTACTATTTGGAATGTGAGCTCTAACACAAGAGCATGAGAAGCAAGAAGGGAAAAATATTGCTGTAGGATTTTCATACTATTGGCACCATAACGAGCAGAACACTCGTGCTAGGAAATAAAGCTACTACATAGTAGGTACTGGTGGCAAAATGTGGTCAACCTCTATAAGAAAAAAAGTATATTTTGCCAGAACATTCTGCAGCAGTCATTCCTTAGCAAAATATTCCTCTAACATCAACTATTAGCTCTTTAGGATCAGTGCCTTTATGGAAAATCCGAAAACATCCTTAGCTTGTTCCTAATCAGGGAGACCTGAGAACAGCATAAAGCCATAAAGAAGCCTGAATTATAATAAGCACAAGTCAGCCAATCAGTGTAAAATATATTATTTACTCCCTGGTAAAGGATGCAGCAAATAGGTGCTCTGTCCTATCATTCTGCACTTCAAAGTACAAAGATTCATCTCAAATGAGGCCCTAAATCCTTTTTTTTTCATTTATGTTTTCTTTAAATCAGCAAGCCCACCACATGGGCTCTTCCTGATATTAGAGACATATGTCCCTTAATTCAATGGTATATGAATTATAGCAGTAAATGGCTTTGAAAGTGCCAAGGAAGCAAAATATGGAAATTCTCACCCCACTCTCCCAAGAGAATAGGATGAAGAGTCATTATGTTTGTGAATTCAGAGAATGCTACCCCATTGTTCAGAGACGTGTGTGTATATAATTGTTTGTCTCTTTCTCTCTTTGAAGTTGTTGTTTTTTTTTAATGTGAAACCTCAGACATACTCAAGGACAGCTTGCCGGGTTGGTCAAGAACACGACTATATCTACATATTCACTAAGTCATAAATCTTCTATACTTTGGCTCTGCATACATGACATATGACCCTTATTTCTCCCCTGTGGTAGCTTACTCAGAGACAATAGAGGTCTATGAAAGCACAGTGCTTCCTTCACAGGAAATATTTCACACATACCTCTGCACCTACCAACACAGCAAGTAACTGAGGTATAATCTGGAAAGAGTGTAACATTAATTCTCTTAAATAGACTAATTTGGTTCAGATAAGCAAGAAAATTTCCTTATGTATTTGTTAATACAATAATGCTATCCTCATATTTCTAGATTTGGTTATGCTTTCTAAGAGCTAATAAAAGTTCTCTGAATTCTTCTGGTATTTGGTTTAATCTGCCTATCAGACATTAATTAGTTCTAGAGCAATCTCTCCTGGCTGTCCTATGGAGGGCAGCAAAAGTGAAAAATCAGTCAGGATGACAAAGGAAATACTTGCCTCCAACCTGACCAGAAAAATCTGTCATTAATAGAAGGTTCAACATTCAGCTCTCTCATTTTTCTTTCCCATGGGAAAAGAGACAACTACATTATGAACATTAGCCATGTTGCTAGTAGAATTGAGAGATGTTTATTTGCCACTTTTTTCACTAATACTTATAAGACAAATAGGTATAGATCTTTTGGGTTTGCTTGAGTTCACTGGAGAAAACAACACTTTTAATAAATATGCCAAGCAATTCAGTGAAAAGGGACTTCCAGTCTATGGGTGCCATTCATATTTTCTAAAAATGTAATCAGAAAAAATAAGGAAAACCAATGCAGTGTTATTACTTCTAATGTTTCCCCATTTCATTGAATTACAATGTCTACTCAAAAAGTAGCTCTCATTTCTTACGTTTCATGTACTTTGCGCATTTCGTTTTCTCAATCTTTTGCTGTATGATGAACTAATCAAGGTTCTCAGTTACAAGTAACAGAAGTCAGATTTGGCTAATGTAAACAGAAAATAAATTATTGGAAGGGCATATAGAGCCTCATGTAATTAATGTGCCAACTAGAGAATTAGCTGGGAAAGCACCTAGGAACTACAGGAGGTAGGTGGGTAAGCAGCAGAGAACACCACCATGTCATACCACACAGGGGGTCTGGACTTGACCTCACTCCACTCCATCACCATAGTCCCCCAATAAGCCCAGCATCCTTATATCATTATCTAGATTCAAAATCCCAGGATGGAGCATCCAATCAATGGCTCTTCACTCACTGAGAATGAAGAGACACTGGACTTTATAGTATCTTTACTGGAGAATATGATTCTGCCTTGTCAAGATGTCAAGACACATAAAAGAGTAATTCAGCTCATGTAGGTCAGAGCTTCACACGTTGGGCAAGCAAAAAAAAACAAAAACAAAAACAAAAACAAAAACCAGTGATCTCCATTATACATGCTTTAAAAAGAATTACACTCTAAACATCATATAATAATAGCTCTATGTAATAGGCATATTGAATTTTTTAAATTTGGAGAATGGGACAGAGGGAAATGTACTGAATATTCCTCTTAGAAAATTTTCGTTATCAAGTAAGGTATAGATCAGTCTGGGGCGCCTGGGTGGCTCAGTCATTAAGCATCTGCCTCCTGCTCAGGTCATGATCCCAGAGTTCCGAGATCAAGCCCCACATCAGGTTCCCTGCTCCGTGGGAAGCCTGCTTCTCCCTCTCCCACTCCCACTGTTTGTGTTCCTTCTCTAGCTGTGTTTCTCTCTGTCAAATAAATAAAATCTTTAAAAAAGAAGTATAGATCAGTCAGTATGTTTCTGTCCTATAAGGCCTAGAAGGAGAAAGTATATCCCTCCATCTTTTTTTAACCCTCTCTCTCTGTCTTTTTTTTTTAAAAGATTTAATTTATTTACTTTACAGAGAGAAACACAGGTAGAGAGGGAACAAAAGCAGGGGGAGTGAGAGAGGGAGGAGCAGGCTTCCCATGGAGCAGGGAGTCAATGTAGGGCTCCATCCCAGGACTCTGAGATCATGACCTGAACTGAAGGCAGACACTTAATGACTGAGCCACCCAGGCACCCCTAACACTCTCTTTTTAAAAAGCATCAATACATTTATTAACAAATGCCATTTTAACACTAAAAATAACGCAACATAAAGCTACTTCTATGAAGAAGTTACTTTATGCTAAGTACCCTCTAAGTGTTTTATGTATATTAACTCACCAGGATTTAGTCCACATTTAGTGGAGTTTCTAAAGGGTTCTAAAGTCACTTTTGAGCAAGCAAGCTCAAGTAAGTTTATTAGCAAACATATGTCTCCTCAAATGCTGGAAAAATCTGGAATTACCCAAATATCCCATGCTAAAATTGGCTCTTAAAGAATTGACATTATTTTCTGGAAAACTGAAGAGAGAGTGATTCATATTTCATAATGCATGTTTGTTGCCCTAACGCATATCACTGTAATGAAACCAAGAAAGCCTAAGAAAAATAAATTTTTTCTAGACAAAGTATGCTCAGTAAAATTATAAATGGTAATTTTTGTAATGATCATTACTGAATTAATTGCTGAAAAAATCCAGGTTGGAAATGTTTGGGGTAAGGAACTAAAATTATAGGCGAAAATTTTAAAAATCACCCCCATTATGTCAAATAATCATAGACCTTGAACTGTAAACCTTGAACACAGCCCCTATCACGGAGATCATCCAAATTACATATAGTCCCCTAGCATAGGTCACTGGTTGCCTACACCATATCCACAATCTCCTCATTCACCAAGAGATCTCCAGGAATCGACCAGCTAGAAGGAAATATTCCCCAGCCTCACAATGAATTATATTTTGACCTTCTGATAGTCCTCTTTTTTGGTCCTTTTAGCCCTTCCCAACTCTTCCTCCTACTCCCGGGCTGGAATAGGGGTATACTAACTAGACTGCTTATACTGAATTTTAGGCTATACAGTGATACAGAGGATTGAAGCTATGAGGTAAGGATGGCAAAGCAGAAAGACATAAAGAGACCAGATTCCTGAAGAGAGGATAAAAACACCGTATCTACCCTAGACTACAACCTCTGCTTTTCTTCTATATAAATTCTATTTTGCTTGAGTCAGGGTAATTTGAATTTTCTTTTATGATGCTAAACACAATCTTTTTAAAAAAAGATTTTATTTATTTATTTGACAGAGAGAGAGAGAGAGATGACAAGTAGGCAGGGAGGCAAGCAGAGAGAGGAGGAAGCAGGCTCCCTGCTGAGCAGAGAGCCAGATGTGGGCCTCAATCCCAGGACCCTGAGATCATGACCTGAGCTGAAGGTGGAGGCTTAACCCACTGAGCCACCCAGGCACCCATATGATACTAAACACAATCTTAACTGTTACACGCTCCTCTTTATTTGAGTTTGATATTTTAAATGGATATACCATGTAGAATATATATGAAAAGTTCCAGTAATGGTGCCTTGATATTTGTCTAGCAGTTTACCATTGAAAATGTTTTCCAAATACATTATCTCCTTTTCCCCCCTAAGGAAATTAAAGATAAATGAAGTTAAGTCATTTGAAAATGTTGAAACATACAGTGAAAGCACTAGATATACTAGAACTAAGATTATCTGACATCTTTTCTCATCTTCTTATTACTGTCTTTCCTTTAATTATAGCTATTCTTATATGGGTTAATTTACTTTTATTTTTATTCTTATATGTAGAAAAAAGGACATTTCAACTTGGATGTTTTAGTTTCTTATTACTGTTGGAAATAAGCTCACAAAAGTTTCTCTGAACTCCATAAGTTTAGATTCCCAATTTAGAGTCTCTAATTTAATATAAAATATTGACTTCTCTTTTTTTCTCTAATTTAAACTCCCTACAGCCATTTATCCCACTTCCATCTCCCACCTCTGTTCCCCTACACAAATCTGTTCTCTATCTATGAACTTAAAGCTTAGTGGGTCTTTTGTTTTGTTTGTTTTTTGTTTTGGTGGGGTTTTTTGGGTTCCACATATAAGAGAAGTCATACAGTACTTGACTTTCTCTGTCTAACATTTCTTTTAGCATAATGCCACGTTGTCACAAATGGCAAGATTTCACTTGTTTTCACAGCTGAATTATATTCTGTTGCATATATATATATATATATATATATGCATCTATAGCTATATCTATATGTAGATATATCTCACAGATTTTTACACATTCATCCATTAATGGGTATTTAAGTTGTTCCATATCTTGGCTACTGAAACTCTAATAACCTGAAAAGTGGTAATATCCGGTGAAATTATCCTCATTTTATAGATAGTAAAACAATTTCAGATGTTAAGTGATTTACTCAGGATTATAGAGCAGTAAGGAGAGCATCTTTGATGTGAACTTCGGTCTTAAGACCATATTCCATCTCTTTCTATTGTCATACTGCTTTATCTAAGAAGGTTTTGTTTCCCCAGATCATGCTATATTTCTAAAAAAGTAAAACAAGGTATTGAACCTGTAACAAGTAAATGCATAAATTGTTTATATAACTAACCACATAATTTAAGGTTACTACTTTTTGATTTTAAATTTTTCATTCCTTCCTTCCTTCCTTCCTCCCTCCCTTCCTCCCCCCGCCCTCCCTCCCTCCCTCCCTTCTTTCCTTCCTTCCTTCCTCCCTTCCTTCTTTCTTTTTATTTTTTCTTTTCTTCTTCTTTATTTTCTTTTTTTGGAAATGCATCACTTTAGGCCAAATGATGGGCCAAAAATAGACTATATTTTTCTTCATTTAAATGTACATATTATTTGAGGCAGCAGCAGGTAACACTAATATGGGTTTCTTTCCTGAAATTTCTCTTGTCGAACCATCATCTCTTGAAGTAGAGAAAAGAGTGATTTAGTATAATAAATAGCCTTAAAGAAGAATTTCAAAATTCTTCAAATTCTGAATTCTAAGGCGAGATACTTCATCTTGTATGTATCTTGATTTCAACAGGGCTAAAACATCGAATTTGAGTTAGACAAATATGGTAAGTACTCTCTCATCCCTTGGCCCACGTCACTAGAGGAATGTTAGAAGTGGGTATGCATTGTGGGTAGGGGCTACAATGAGGGTGAAGAATGGCACCTAAAATATCTTTGACCCAAGTTAGATTTTCACTAAAGTTAGAGTGTTGCTTCTTGGCATCCTCAATTATCTGATTGACACAATATATATCCTGTCAAACTGCAATCTCCTAGTACACACAAGAATATTTCCTGGATCTTGTCTAAAGTTTACCCCTGGAAGTCTCCACTCCTTAATGCCTAGCTAAATGACACCGTTGCAATAGAAACAGATGCACCTACTTCCTGCAAGCACCTTCGCAGAGAATGACTCCACTTTGCCTGTTAAAGTTTTAACCCCTGGCTCTGAAGCACTGGTATTTAAATGAGAACTCAATCAAAAATGACAAACTCTCTAATTCGCAGTACATTCTTGCTAAGTACAAGGTGATGTGGACCAAAGAGAAGTATGCCTATGAGAAAAAAATTTGACTACAAAAATTAATATTGCCAAAAGGAATCCCAGGAAAAAATATTTTTAAGAGAATAGTTTCTATTCAGGCCTTCAGAAGAATAGCCTAACTACAAATATCCTTAAATCTATCCAATAAGATCATTTTAAGAATGTTTAAATTATAGCAATAGACTAGGGTGATGCTAGTCCATTATTCTTAAAAATACTAAAACTGCAAGGCTTTTAAAATATTAGATAATGAACCCTATCTTTCCCCCAAGCCAATCTGAATTAAGTTTTTTATAATCTTGATAAGAAAAATATTTTATAATAACTGATCAAATACTAAATTTCATATGCTTTGAAATATTCATTGGATTCTTTGAAATATATGCATATGAACATATATACACAACACACATATGTACAGGCAGAGTTAAGTATATATATATACACACACACACACACAGATGCAGACACAAATGTATCCATATGTGTGCTCACAAGAGGAACTGAAAACTGTATCAGGATAAGAGAATTATTTGAGCAACTGAATGTGAATATCAAATAATATTTTACTGGCAAAATCGAACAGACAAAAGCTTCATGCAGAATAAATATATAATGTAGCCAACGGAATCTTAGGGAAATGTTGGCAGGCATCTGTAAAAATGTGTGCAAAGAAGGTAAGTCCACCCCTCCTTTCAGGGAAAACACAGAGAAGGACCAAATGCACAATATGAAAACAAAGTCCTGGAATCCAGAACTCCCTCTGAGGAGGAGGAAAGGATCACAAATCCCAGAGACCCTTTTACATAAATTTTGATGTTTTCCTTTTGTGTACAGTATCGATGAGTGTGTCGTATGCTCATTGAGAAACCAGCCCTTCGGTAATTGTCAGGGATCTTCATTCTTAGTGCAGACTCCACTGGAAATTAATTGCTTCGGTGCAATCTGAACCACATCATAAATGTCATGTAGAAGTTGCAGGGAGTGAGGAGGCAGTGACAGCTCAATCCTCACTGTTTCATTTAAAGGTGGGTAAAACACACTGCGACAGAAGTGCCCTTCATCAATAATTTAGTCCGCAGTGTAAAGCCAAGCCGTGCCAAAGATGCCAGGGGAGCCGCTGCCTCCCTGGTTTTAATGACACCAGCAGGGAGGGGTTGAGGGGCCAGCTCAAATCAACATTCACTGCACATCTGGGCATGTCGGCAGATGAAGATATCAAGGACTGAGCTGACAGGACAAAGGGTTGAAAAAAGAAGTGTAACCTAGAAAACCTTTACTTTGAATTCTTTGTATAAATTCAAGGGAGATGACAGTTCCTAAGGTCATCTTATATAATAAAACTTCAGTGATCTACATAGACAATTTTAACCCTTTCTGCCATGTAATCAAAGAAGATGAAAGTTTAGTTTCTGACGTTCATTTCACAACTCTAAAATATTCCTAATTGTCCTCCCCCGCCCAAAAGACTTCTACAATGAATCAAATGTTAACAGGGATTGCCTGATTTCATCTCATGGACCCCAATTACAGCTCCTCTAAAGCCCCACTACAGTTGGGGAAGGGGAGGTCAGTCCAACTTCCTCTTAACCTAGGTGCGTTTAATATCTTGGCTATTGCACAAATGTTTGCCAGAAACTCAAAATTTAGTAAGGGAGATCCCATTGTAATATAAAAGAAATAATGTGAAATGGCACAGCCATCCCTTCCTTTTTGTATCTAATATAAAAACAAATAAAGGAGGGAAATATGTGTGTGTTCACTACCCAAAGAGTGATGTTTCTGGGATTCTAATGTGAGAGTCTGGAAGGGGCTTGAAACACAGGAATTAAAGGAATTATATGAGTGGCAATCTTGTCCTGCTCCTCTGAGGACACCATGCGTCCCCAGACTGTGGTCTTCTCAGAACCCCAGAGGCCAAATTCAATTATCTCATCTTATATTGTGTATGTTTGGAGGACATCACAGCCTCACTAGGGGTTGACTGAATTCTCACAGTGAGATTCAGTCTTCACTGAAAGAAATTTACTGAGTTTCCATTTTCACCCTAATGGCTTTCACTCCAAAAGCTAAAGTTAACAACATTATTAATGCTAATCAGAGTTGAGAGCTTAAATTATTTCACTACAGAAATAAAGAATAAGAGATGACCAGCATATGTAATTGATAAAGTAAAAACATGAGATGAGCACAAAATGAATTTCAAATTGAATATTCTGATAATATTTAACCCCTTTTAGGTGATTAGTATTTCCAAAATACAGAATGTGTGAGAGAGCCACACTAGTTTCAAGGTGTGAGTTCATGGGGAGGCATATGACAAGAACCTAATAAATCCAAATATCTAAGAATTTCTAGGCATGATCAGTCCATCTCAAAGCCAGGGCAGGACAGAAAATATGTAATACAATTTTAAACACATTTTGAAAATGCCTTTTATAAGGCAACGCTTGTACTGATAGCTATAAAATTCAAGGAACAGGACACATGACATTTCAACCATTACTGCAGATCATGTCATAGTTTATTCCTCTTTCTAAATGTCTGGTACTGAAGGTAGGTTATAGATCTCACCATTAATTGGCTATTTTGTCAAAAAACTCTAAAAGAAGATTGCCAATACCCAAAAGATAGACAGGTATAGAAAATACTATGGGATGTAGATTTGACAGACAACAAAACCCAACCCAACACCCAAGATGGGTTTCTCAAATGGAGGGAAATTCCATGCGACCAGAAAGGGAAAAGCGACTCTGATATCAAATCAACATACAAACTACACAAAATAGATTCTGCGACTTAGGTTGGTCAATAATTATCAAAGTAGAAACTTTGTGTTAGCACATGACGGACTTCCCATTTTATGGCTGATAAAGTAGACACAATCAATAAAAGCCACATTTTTCAGCACTGCATTTCTATGGTAAAGAAAGAGTTGCTTTATTCCATTTTTACAAAATAAAATCATTCTCATTTACCAAGAAAATACATGAAGGAGAAGACCATTGTATTTGAAAGCCTTGAGTTGAACCACATGAACTGGCTGAGGCTCAACGGTTTTTTACCTACAAAAATCTAGTTTCACACATGGTTCAACGCAATAGATTCTCACTTTTTGACAGCTGATCCAAATAAAAACTCTGGTGATCATTTAAATATTTGTTAAATCATCCATTCAATAATACTCTTACAAATTCTGAAGCCCTACTGCGTATCAAGCACTGTGTGCAGTCCTAGATTTAAACAAACAAACAAACAAACAAACAAACAAAAACTAGTAATAAAAATGTTTCCTTCTGAAACAACAGAGACTTTGGACACAGAAACAAACTGAGGGACTTGGAGGGAGGGGGGCGGGGGGATGGGAGAGCCTGGTGGTGGGTACTGGGGACACCTAAAGCGTGGAGCACTGGGTGTGGGGAATGGGGAATGAATCTGGGAACACTGGGAAAAAAAAATTTAGTGACAATAAAAAAAAAATGTTTCCTTCTTCAGGACAAATTGAGAGAAATTAGAAAATGTGTGAGACCAATGCTTAGAGATTCAAAGCTCTGTTAGATAACAGCAAGAAATGGGCAAACTGCATCTTTGAAATTATCTCAGCTTACAGAAGATAAGATCTGGATGACAGTAATTTTTCTATGTTTCTATGTTTGGTGTTCATAAAAGCAATATCATGAAGCCAGATCATAGGAAGCTCTCCCAACCTGCTGGTAAGCAAGAAAAGACCTTGAGAAAAGACATTTCATGCAGGCGATCCAAATGAAAAATAGAATGGCAGGTGTCACAAATATCAAATTAGTGCCCACTTTACAAACAGAAGCTGCTCAACTCTCTCTCCATATTCACATGTATGAGTTCCTTGAACTCCAGATGGAAATGGATGTTATAATTATCACCGGACTGTTGTAATCTTAAATGGGAATGGAAGATAATCATGCTGGAGTGTCAGATCCAAAGGATGGCTGCTTTTAAAAAGCCCATTAAACAATATTATCCAATTTAAATGGTAGCATTATCAGAAGGGCTTTGATAATGTAGCTACCAATTGTGCTCTCTTGATTTGTAACTTTCTTTGAGGGCGAGGGGAACATGAGCTGTTTAAAACACCTTTTAACAAAGCTCCTAATTTCTTTCTGACTTTGAATATTCTCTTTTCCCGGCAGAGCTGAAGGAAACCTGTAGCTCTGATTAGAATGAACTTAGATTATACAGAAGGCCTGCCCTACAATTATCCATGTGCCGAGATAAAACTCAGAGACACCGGCAGCCTACAGTACAAGGCCTAAGTGGTAAGAGAACATGCATTCGAAACTACAGAAAAAAGCAGAATGAGCCAGGCCTTTGTGAGAGGCAGATAAAATATCTCAGAGGAGCAGATTTCTGAGAGAATTTGCCACAGAAAAGTTACAACCATTCTAACAAAACTAGTTATTTTAACAAACCTTGGGAACCACATATGTCTCTATATATGCATGCATTATATAAATGTTTACCCAAAATAGGTGACTTCATGTTACTGATGGTAGCAGATACTTTGAAATTCAATCTTCTATTTAGAGGATGAGGAACCATATCAGTACCTCTTTCCAAACATCGGTAAAGGCACTTGTTCTTTTTGTTGTTTTGTTTTTTGGGTTTTTTTGTGTGTGTTTGTTGTTGTCGTTGTTGGGGTTTTTTGCTATTGTTGTTTTAGTTTTGTTTTTTTTTATTCTTAAAACTAGTGTGATGACTCTGTATGCTTTCTGGTCAACTACTTGGAATTAGTTATTAAACTTCAGCCTGTCTAAGCCTTCTGTGTTGGTGTTTAAGTGTGTAATCACAAAAGGAGGGCAGACTGGTAACTTTTCTTCTGTTGATCCCTTAGTAGAAAATTCATAACTTACATGACTAAAAGAGAAATGTACTTAAAAAGCTAAAAACTTTATTTCATGCTTATATCATGTAATGTTTCTATGAAATTACAAATTAATCTTAACATTCTATTGTTAACAAAAGCTAATAAAGGGCCCTAAACCCAGGGAGAATATATAGTAATTATTACATATATTCATATAGCATATGTAGTATGTACTAATTATTAACCCCAAGTTGCTAGTGTTGGTGAGATATGTAAGTGGTAGAACATTTGGAAAAGGGACTCCCAATTTAATAGGAGTAACCAATAGGAGTAACTGTTTTAAGCCAGTACTTTTATGATTTAATAGGGAGTGTCTCAAAGGGACAAATAAGAATTTTTTTACAAATCTTTTTCAATATGTAGATTTTTTAAGCCAGTTATTGGAACACTCTAAAATAATAACCATCTAGGCAATGATGGATGAAGCAAACATGTCCATTTTAAGAAGTCGGTTATTTTTATTTAAAACCCAACCTCCATGTAGAATCACAGGACTCACCTAAGAGCAGACTTGATCACTAGCCATGTTAGTGATGAGAAGTAATGCTGTCGGGTCTTACTAACCAGCATTTACTCCACATGCCAGTAGATTTAGTTTGCCATAAAGTCAAATACCTCCTACAAGACGGAACCATTCGCCTGGGCATTTACTTCTTCCTTGCCATCTTCCCAAAGTGTGAAATGACAATAAATACTCAAGACCATAGGAGGTAGGGCAACTTCTTAGGAAGAAAAAAAAAAAAAAGATATGATTAAAATAGAGTAACCATCTGAAGTCTCAGCTACCCTGACCAGTTTGTGAGATCTGGGAAAAACGAAGGTGCTTTGAAAATTTTGCAAAAAGGTCAGAGGAAGGCATTTTGTGGGTAAGGGGTAGAAGGTCCTTGAAAGGAGCCAGAGAAGCAACATTCTAAATGGGCTTTTTTTTTTTAAATTCACTTGGGTTTGCACAATATGTTTCTTGAAAGAGTTTGAAGCCCAATATATAAAAAGCTGACTATTTATATATTTGATTCCTTAAAAGCAATTAGGAATACAAAGCAGATGGTCCAGCATTGTAGATTTCCCTTTTCATATTGCTTAAACACTAGAGATCAATAAGTCTAATATAAACAGATGATTTCCATAGCAGGGTTTATAATTAGCTGGCACTGAATGTGTCCAAACTCTAAAATAATTAGCAGAAGCATGTGGCACACCATTAAAACCTTGTGGCTTGTCTGCATTTACATTTATAATTATTAAAGTTAATTATGATGCTCATGGTGTGGTTCCAAGCTCCTTTACAACTTAGATTAAATATTTTTTTTAATCCCATAACTTCCTTTCTAACCTTCCTTGAGCCTCTAGAAAACAGTGAAATCAGACCACATTAGGAATGCGTACCTGCCATTTTTTTTTGCTCCAAAGAATAAATCCTGACTTTATCATAAAAGATAGGGTCTTCATGAAGACCTGGAAGCTTTTTCAATTGATATCAATATTTCGATCTCGAATTTCAATTGTTCATAATGGTGGGGGAAGGCAGAATAACGATGCTTACAAGTTGTGAGTGAAAGCTGTCATTTTGAGAGCTAAAATGAATGGCAAGTCAGTGCCAATATAATCTCCTCACCTTATTATATAATAATAGAAAATTTAAAATAACATACTTGCATGACATTCTTGGTTCAAGATCTGAAGTTACTCTCAAAAAATTATAGTTACATTCAATGATTTCAGAGTACAAGTAACACTTCACAGAGTGAGAGCAAGCAGCCTATCTTTATTTTAAAGCTCCTATCTCCTAAAAACAGCATTTAATAAAGTTTTCTCCTATATTTGGAGCCCTGGGAACAACAGAAAGTATAACACAGACTCTGCTTTCTCAGCCAGAACTCAATCTCACTGACCCCCCCAAAGTAGATTTCTTTAAAATATGTACCAACATATATGATGACATTTCTGTAGACCTTATACGCAGGCATTATCTATTGTCTTCTCAACAACTGGCCAGGATTCTTAAACTAAATCTCATTAAATCTGAATATTTCCAACCTCTAGCCAAGAATATTTCACAAGCATTTGTACTCTGTACTCTATGCAATGCACCAGGCCAAATTCAAAGAAATAGTCCCTAACATATTTATAGAGAGTAAATCAGAAAAAAATATTAAATATTTTATATCCCATATCTGCTCACAGATACTTCTGCTATTATATTCAAGTTATCTATACTCAAAAATCGTAACATATGTACTTTCTTTATAAAAGAACCCATTGACTTACATAGTTTAAAGTGATTTGTCTTCTAGTGTTTTCCATTTGCTGGAATATTGCATAATTCAATACACAGTTAGTATCCTAACAAAAGAAAGAAAACAAAAAACAAACAAACAAACAAAACCCTCCACTCTCTGCTATTTTCCTGCTCAGATAATTTCTGTTAGATTTTTACATGAATTTAAATATAGGACTTTTGTCTAACTACAAATTGTAAAACATCTTTCTGTAAAGTATCTAACTACCATGTTCATTTCTTCCTCACAGCAGAAACTTTTTAATAGAAATGGTCATGTTTTCCACCATGAAAAATCCTTTGTTTCATCCCTTCTCCTGATGCATCATTTAAAAGTAAAAAATTGAAATTTATTTCATTCAAACTATTAATATTAGAGTGAAAGAAATTCATGCTAATTTCATTGCTGGTGAAATATGTAGATAGAAAGACACTATAATTTTAATGTAACAGATAAAAAGGAAATGATGTAACCTCAGCAGAGTTATTTTAAAATTATATATTATTTTAATAATACTGTTAACTAACTGTGTCCAGTGAAATTTCATGTTCATTACTGGCTAAGAGGGGAACAGAAGATGAAAAAAGAAAGGGGATAGAATGAGATGGGTCAAGGTGAGCAAAACCTCAAGACTGGGAAGGAAAAAGAAAAGACACAGGAAAAGGAATACAGAGAAGAGGTCAAGAAGAAGTTTAAGACTATGGAATTTGTATGTTGGAAATATCTGTCTACTGGAAAATGTCATGAATATTTCCCCAGCCCACCCTCATATCTCCAAGAACTACTACCCTCAGTCCTCCAAGATCCAATGTGAAACACTTTTCCCCAGAGCAAACCACTGGGCTCACTACAGTAGAAATACTACTGTTCTAATAATCAAGTGCTATGTTATAGTCGTGTGTGTGTGTGTGATATGATTTTGCTTCTTGAACTTTTTCTGAGGATACCTGCATCAGACTGATAGTCATACATTATTTTTCCTAAAAAAAAAACTTAATTCACATGACAATCTTTCTTTGCTGAATAATCCAGAGACATAAACAAAAATAGTTTTTAAAGGCTCATCTTACTAAGAGAAACTATTTATACAAAACCTTGTGATATTAACATCACATTAATTTACATTCTCTACAATAATCCGGTGGTATCATTCATACAATTTAATCCCAAAAATATGAAATACACCATTCTTGATCAGTATTATCAATGTGTTATATTCTGGCTGTTTAATGTGTTTAGAGCAGCAGCTTGTTAGATATTGAAGTCACTAAGATTAACCTCAAGTGACTCATAATCCATTTGGGGATATGAAGATGTCATAAGCAACAATCCAAGAAAAATCTTGCTCTCTGAAAAGGCATGGTACCGACCATACTTAATAGATATTCATGAAAGGAAACATCAGTCACCCAAGAAGGCCTCACTAAAATAATGAAACTTAAAGTATGTTTTTATAGAAGGATAGGACTCCAAAAATCTCAGAGTCTAGAATATTGAGACAGGATATTCCAAGGCAGACAAGCAATGGGCAGGGGAAAATTGATTAAGGCACAGAGTATATTCAGGGAAGCAAGAAATAGGCCAATTTGGAGAAATATGTAATTGTCACCTTGTATGACATCTCTAAGGAGTTTGTATTTCAAGCATCAAAAGATAGGAAAAACTTTGAGATTTTTGTGTGTATGTGCCTGGATTCTTTTTCCTCTCTATGTACATTATCTTAAAAAATGAGCATAATTTCCTGGGCCATTTTGCCCATGTCAATATATCCTTGGCTTACAGAGAATGAAACTGAGGTTGTATCCTCCTGGAAGCCCACAATATTTTCATTTATCAAATCCCCAATAATAATAATAATAATAATAATAATAATAGAGCCTGCATAGTCCTATGTCAGAAAACCCACATTCTTTTCCCAGACTATTTAAGTTGACTTGCTGTCCATCACACACTTTCTGGTCCACACGTAGGTTTCCTCTGGCTCAGGCCAGACCAGGAGATGTCTGGAATGTGACAAAGTAGTATGAGCCTGCCAGCTCTATTCTGTTAGCAAATTTATTTTCTTCTCTTAGACGGATGATAAAAATGTCACGGTGTGATGCTTTAGTAGGGCCAGGAGCTCCCCCCTACAGCTGTGGGGCTTGAGTGGGACCCGAAGCCAAAAATGCCATACGGAGCACAGACAGCGTCTCTACCATCACTGCTCCTCCTGCATTGCTCATTCTCCTGCTAAATGATGCAATGGGACCCCCTCAGGGATTCTGAGTCTGATCATGTTTTTCTTGCTATTTTTTTACTTCCATCTTCCCTTCACTAAAGCAGCCCAAACTGCTGAATTTTTCATGAAACAGATAATATCGTTGTACACAAGATAATGGCATTCAAATACATCCATCTGCTTGTTAGCTCTGACTACATTGATTGCAATTTTACTGAAAGAATATTTACAAAAAAATGGGTTTTTTTGCTTTCATGGTATTAAAAATGCACATTTTCATAAGGGAACTATAGAGGGACCTGTATACATACATAAGCTAAGAGCGGAAAATGAACTGAGAAATTAAGCAGCAGTCCCTGGGGCTCATCCAAGAACAACAGTTTACTTTTTCTCAAAGATGAATTTGAAATCCAGATGAGTTTTATGACTCAATGATTTTGTTTCTCCATCAGCTGAAGAACGGATGGCGGAAAACTGATTTTCATCGGTATGATAGGCAGGGCCTGGGCGGTTCCTCCAAAGATTGGAAAAGAGAGTCCTGTCACTCACCATAGTTGGGATGGCAGTGGCTGGATGGAGAAGGATGGGAGGACAAGACTCCTTCCTCCAGCTTCTTCCAACTGCCATGGAATGATAGGAAAAATGAAGGGGAGATCAGAGTAGAATAAAGAAAAAGAGAAGGCAAAGGACATGTGTCCTTCCAATCTGCCCTTCCGTAGCCTAGAATTTCATCTCTCTCTCTCTCTTTCTCTCTTAAAGATTTTATTTATTTATTTGACAGAGAGAAACACAGCTAGAGAGGGAACATGAGCAGGGGGAGTGAGAGAGGGAGAAGCAGGCCTCCCTCCCAGCAGGGAGCCCAATGTGGGGCTGGATCTTGGGACTCCAGGATCATGACCCAAGCTGAAATCAGACGCTTAATGCTTGAGCCACCCAGGCACCCCCAGAATTTAATCTATGATCCTAAAATGGATAATCATCAATTTGAGTCAGAGAAGGATAGTTCACTAAATTTTTTCACACTTCATCTCAAAGGCAGAATTCCTTTCTGTGTGTCTTATGAAATATTATTCAATAATTCCTAAACTCCCTCTTCTTCTGTCCTCTTATTCATAAATGATACACTTATGTATTTACTTTGCTATTTTAATTGCCATTTTCCATATTCAGAAGTCAAATGGGAAATTAATTTTGTTGTTGTTATAAGATGTTGTTTTCTCTGCACTTTTTCTTTATCCTATTCAACCACAGTCATATCATATAAACTGGTTTGGATTCTTATTTGAATAATTGCTAAGACATTTTCTAACTGGCATGAGATTTTTAATTGAATGTTCAATTAATTCAATTACCCCTAGCTTCCCTAAATTCTAGACAATTATCTCTAGCATCCTTAAATTCTAGACAAAGATTTTTTTAATCCAGTGTGTAAATGAAACAGCAAGTTTATTGTAGTCCATATTGTCTTCAGTCTTCTAAACTAAAAGGAATGACACTTACCCCCGACATTTTCCAACCAAAAAGCTCTTATTCTTTAATACTCATGAGATTTTTAGACAGAAACTTCCTTTAAACTTTCAAGAAATGTTTTAAAGACTTAGTCAGAAATTCTTCCACAAAGAAGTAATTTGAGTGAAAAACTTAAGAAGTATTGCTATAATAAACACAACACACACATACACAATTATCTTTTGAATGATAGCCACATTAGACAAGGGTGGGTAGATATGGCAATGAGTCTTATGAGTCTATTTCATGCAGTGTTATTTTCAGGTACCAAGGGATAAATCCAGCTTTTTGGAAGCCTGGGGTGATTTCTTCTATGCGCCCCCTACCATATCTAGAAACTTGTGTGAACTTAACAAAACAATTAAAAATGAAGTAAAAATGTACAGTCTTCCTTTACTAATTCTGGTATGTATTTCAGGTCATTGTTGAATCAGAATCTGCTATGATCCTAAATTCCTTTTCCTCTTAAAACATGTTTTATCATTTGTGAGGCAGTGAAGTAAACAAATTATGCCAATGCCTGATGTTCTTGAAAATGATAAATGATTCTGTGTATTCTTCTATATTTTCAGAACAAGCTGAAATATTATTTAGAGATTACTCATTGGTCTGAGGGGTCTCTTCTAATTTTTTTTAAGTTGAATCTAAGCATATGGTTCAGAGATAGGTAGCTCCATGCCACGGGGAGTACATAGCTCTCACTACATTAATGTACATGCTGAAGACCAATGAAGAGGAAATAAGTCTCTGTGATGTTGTTTCAAAACTTCCCATTGAATAAGTTTGTCTCTTGATGCTGGACCTAGTTCAAGTAACTACCACGGTGCCATGCCAATACTTTAGCCATTATATGTCTTTGCATGGTAACTATACTTACTTCTAACAACCAACTAAATTGTCACAATCGCTAAAGCAGAGAACAAAGACACCACCGTAGTGCAATAAAATGATCTTATTTTAAATAACAATGATAATTACAGTAATAACAACTGCATAGATACACCTTACTTAAATATTCTTCCAAAGGTCAAATCACTATAAACCAAGAAACCAGGAGGAAAGATAGCTAGCATGACTGTCCATATTCATCCCATCACATGGGATAGAAGAAAAGGCTGCATCTTTTGTGTTTTCTCAATAAACACTGAAGTACATTGTAGAAAATCAGTAAATATTAGCAACAACAACAAAAAGTCCCACGTTTAGGACACTGGCTCCTGTTTGTATACTATAGTACATATTCTCTAGTAGTTTCGCTTTCAGCAATATAATGAGAATTGTATATTTTAACCTGGATTGGGGATATGAATTTTATATCCCCAGTACAGATCTATCATCTACCACAACTGTTCCTCTAACTCTTTCCTACCTGGGCAGGATGACCAGTTCTCTGCACCCTCTAGTTGCTTCTCTCGGGATGAACATCTAGATCCATCTACATCCTGTTTCTATCCATGTAAATCTGTCTCAACTGAGTGATTTTCCCTAATAAAGCATAACTACGTGTTTCTAAGTGCAAAAACACTAGATCCAGGTCCTTTTAGAACATGTGGGACAATTGTTTTTATGTCCTGAAAGTTACATAATACAAAAATAATGATAATACTTAGTGTCTCCACTTCGAACACACCTGTTAGGAATATGGAGAGAAATAACATATAGTTTCTACTCTCAGGGAGCTTGTAATTTAAAGTGACAAGCAAGAACAAATAACAGTAGCATATAAATAAGACAGGCAATACAATACAATGTATAACTATGTACCAATGTTCCAGAGCTCATGCGAGGAAGTAAATTTGGGCAGGAACAGTTAGGGAAAGTTGTACTTGCTAAGTATAGCCAGGAACAATTTGAATTAATAGAAAGATAAGAAAGGAAAAAAGAAAGGAGACCTTGGAAATCACACAGACCAACTTCCTTTTGTTAAAGATGAGGGTACGTACCAAAAGTCAGAGCATTGACATGACATTCCAAGTTGACAGAGAGAGAAGTGATAGAAATGAAAAGAGAATTCATGCTCCAACTACCAAGGTAGTATTTTTTTCTCTACCTGATGAAACTCCATTTTCTCCAGTTCCCAAAAACCTACCTCATTCAAGAAAAGCAGACAATGGGATCATGAGATCAATAAACTACAGGCTTTCATAGGAGATGGAAACTTTGGGGTGCCTGGGTGGCTCAGGTGATTAAGCGCCTGCCTTCTGTTCAGGTCATGATCCTGGAGTCCCAGGTTCGAGCCCCACATTGGGCTCCCTGCTCAGCAGGAAGCCTGCTTCTCCCTCTCTCACTCCCCCTGCTGTGTTCCCTCTCCAGCTGTGTTTCTCTCTGTCAAATAAATAAATAAGATCTTAAAAAAAAAAAAAAAGGGAGTTTGCAAACTTTTTCTGTGAAGGGCCACGTAGTAATAATACTTTAGGCTTTGTGGGCCATGTGGTCTCTGTAAAATCTTCTCAATTCTGCCTTGTAGTGTGAATGAAGCCAGATACAATATGTATATAGATAAACATAACTGAGTCCCAATAAAACTTTATTTGCAAAAAAAAGGATGTAAACTGGAATTGGTCCGTGAGCCACAGTTGTCCAGGCCCTGTTTTATGAGTATATGAAATTTTTAAAAAAGACATATATTCAAGTTCAATTAAATCCAATCCCAGTTATATAGTTAGAAAATATGCATTTGAACCCAGGTCTGTGAGCACAAAGGCTCTTAACCATTCTTTTTTTTTTTAAAATCTTACAAACCAAAGCAATGTCTGCCTGATCTCTCAAGAATTTTCTGTTCACAATAACTTTCAGAATTAGAGATGAGTTAATTATGATTCTGCCACAAAATGGAGAAAATTTTTGGCTCAAAACCTAGATTATTCAGTAGGTAATACCTGGGTAAGCATTAAATTGGTAAACCAGGAATTAAACTGATAAAATAAAAGTTTGCAGAAGAGTTAAATCTGAACCTAATTTGTGTGCCTTACATAATACTTGTAGTATTTGCTTGTCTTTCATAACCCTCCAATTCAGATTAATTTTAACTATTATTTTGGCCCTGAAACTTTCAACCCACATTTCCCTGGAAGTCAGAAACGCACTCAGATGCGTTCACTTCCTTAAGGGAATGTACTGTTCTGCCTTCAGTTGTCAGAAAGGTTGCTAGAAGCATCATATATTAATGACACTTTGCAGAATTTCAGAAATAGATTTACATTATATAAAACTTAAGAGTATTGCAAAGAAAATTAGTAATAAAATACCCTCCTGCAGATCTTAACTCTGTAACCTCTACCTCCCAACTTTTCTGATAAGTCAAGATTCTCTACTTGAGCATCACCAGTCCCAGAAAGAGGTGCTTGGGAGCCCAACCAATTCAAGCATCCTGCTGCATGGCTAGGAGTTCTTACTCTGAAATCTAAAGCAAGAAAGATTACTTAAGGGTAATTCAGCTTAAATAAGCCTGTGGCCAGATTTATTATACAGTTAAGGTTCTGCAATTAATCACAAATATATCTTCTATTAAAAAAGTAAATTACACAAATTTGAGTTTCATTATCCTACAATCCTTTCCTCTGGAAGATCTGCAAATATTTTGATAGACTAGGAGACCTTCAATGAATAGAACGTCTATTGCGCCCAGCTGGTACTGGCCCATTATCCTATTCTTGGCCTCCTCATTTCCTTTATTAGTTGTAAAGGTTGAACTGATTGGAATCACTTCAAATAGAGGCTGATCAAGATTGTTGTCCAGGTGGCTAAGGGTAGAGAGATCCAAGGTCAGAACGGATGAGTAAATTCCAAGTAGCTAGAGAGTAAATTCTCTCCAAGTGCTTAGATAGTCCCTAGAGTAAAACCCATATAAACTAAGGAAACTAGGAAATTCAGAACCAAGGGAGACAAAACCCAGGATGCAACAAGGCAAAGGTACATGTCTCCAACTTGAAATGGTTCCTGGGGTGAGTGTGTATCAAGCACTTGTGAAGGGCCATGTTCCATACACTAAACAGAAGGTCTTCTTCAAAATAAATTAAATAATCTTCTAAGGTCCTCTGCAATTTGTGACTTTTGGGAAATCAACTGGGAATGCACGTTTTTTCGTCATGTACTTTTAAAAAATTTTTTTTTCAGTGTTCCAAGATTCATTGTTTATCCACCACACCCAGTGTTACGTACTTTTGGGATAGACTATAGTAAGGCTACAGATATTGAATTATACTTAATACTATTTTTAAAAGACTAACATCTAGAGCAAAAAAAATAATAATTTTGATGCTGGATATGTCTAAAATGTTCTAAAAACTTATAAATCACGGGCACCTAGGTGGCTCAGTGGGTTAAAGCCTCTGCCTTCGACTCAGGTCATGATCTCAGGGTCCTGGGATCGAGGCCCGCATCGGGTTCTCTGCTCAGCGGGGGGCCTGCTTCCTCCTCTCTCTGCCTGCCTCTCTGCCTACTTGTGATCTCTCTCTCTGTCAAATAAATAAATAAATAAATAAATAAATAAATAAATAAATAAAATCTTTTAAAAATTATAAATCAGGATATTGAAATTATTCTGAAATAAATCACAATATATAAATCTGGTACAGAATGTGTGCATGTGTTTGTTTTCGTTTTCGTTTTGCAAACGAAAGGCAAAGCTGGGTACCACTGTCAGTGCCTGGCTCTCTAGTAGAAAAAAATCTACAATTTTCCAGAGGGTGGTGAAACACAGTGTGCACTCATCTGGAAAATCCTCAGGCCTACATAGAGGAATCCCTATTGCTATTCAAACCCTTATGATAATCTAATCTAGACAGATATTTTTCTTAATGAATGAAAATGGTTTCAAATGACTATAAACCTCTGTTAAATTAGCACCCTGTTAACTTAATACAAATAGCATCTTAAGCCAACTGAAATTAAATGATCACTGAGAAAGATTATTTTAAGACTTACCAGTCTTTATTCTTCTTTAAGAAGAATTTTTATTTCAAGTAATATATAAATATTATTTCACTTATCTGATGATCAAACTTCAAACAATCTGACCTACCTAGAACACTAATTCAAATATATAAAATAGGGTTCTTGTTGTTTTTTAACTCCCTGGATGGCAAATTGTCAGCAGAAGAAAAGGAAAATCCTTACACTCATGCTCTTACACATGAGATAATGTGAAGCAGCCCAACATAGCTGGGTGGAAAATAGAGCAAGAGGGTAAGTGGGAGGATAGTGAGGTACAGCAGGTGTCATCGGAAGGATGAGAAAACGCAAAGCAGACAGAATGATACAAGAAAAGGGCTCTGAAATCATTGATTTCAACCAAAAGTATTGAAGCACAGACATAAGAATGATGCATTTTAGAAAATTAGATAGTCGTTCTCAAATTCAGCATGTTTCAGATTCACCTGAAGCATGTGTTGAAACACAGAATGCTGTGCCCATCAGGACCTCAGGGATGAGGGCCAAGAATTTGCATTTCTAACAAGTTCTCATGTCACGCTGATGCCGCTTTTCTGAGAACTGCCCTTTGAGAACCACTGATCTAAGATACAAGAATTTCTTCTTTAATGAGAAATCAGAAAAACAGAAAGTTAAACAAAAGGATTCACTCAAAATGAAACAATAGAAGCTGAAGATTGATCCCTAAATGGACTGACTTATAGAGCCTTATCTTAAAGCGCATACTTGTCAGTTTTTATGCTTGCTGTTATCTCAAACCCGAATTTTTACAAGAATAACTAAATTCTAAAAAAAAAAAAAAAAGAGAATAACTAAATTCTTCCGGAACCTGGGTTTCTGAGCATGCAAGACATTCCTAAACTCATACATGCACTCGTGCCTTATAATCATTGGATTATTATCTAACTCCATCTAAAATGTGGCAACAACCTGTACCTCCATGCCTTGTTTTATGAACTGGTTGATATAACTCCTTAAAAGCTACTTGTAAGTTGGGCTTTTTCTCTGTGGGTGGATTTTGTATTTGTTTTTGGTTATTTGTTTATTGGTCTGCATTTAGGTGACATCAAAGCACATTTTAAAATGTACAAAGGAATTTCCATTTAAAAGAATCTTCCAGAAAAGCCTTTTCTACTATGAATGATTGTGACACACAAATTTCACTCTCTGATATGCTAGACTTTTCATGCACCAGTTTGGTAAAAAACAGACTTGTCAACACACTACTCCAAAGATTTCAAATTTGGAAAATTACTTTCACCTTTCTATTTCTCTCTTGAGGTAATTCTCCTACTTCAAGTTAGCCTCATAAGTAAAATCTTCACATGTGTTACTTTTAATTTCTTTTCATCCTTGAGAAAATGAAAGTATCAAGAGATTCTTCCTTCAGAGCGAAGGGCTTGTTTAAAACTCCAGAGCTCCAAGCAATGCCCTAAGTAGGTCAAATTTCCAAGCTGTAATTTCGGCAGACAAATTTGCCTGATTCCCCGAGACAATAAAAGAGGATACTTTACTGCAAGGGTGTTTCAACTGTGGAATCTCAACCTTCAAAGTCTTTGCGGTCGAGCCCGACGCAACCCAACCACCCATGACATGCAAACATTAGCTTGAGCACAGACACTCATTTCCAAAATTCCAAACTATTCTCAGGGCACCTGTCTGGCCCAGTCAGTAGAACACATGACTCTTGATCTCAGGGTTGTGAGTTCAAGCCTCACATTGGGTGTAGTGATTACTTAAAAATGAAGTCCTAAAAAAAAAAAATCCAACTGTATTCATACATTTATCCATTCTGAATGTCTTCTGTTCTCCAGTTTATGCTCTAATCATCCATCTTTAAGTCCAACTCTACAAGGTCTCCCCCAAACCCTTCATGACCCTCTCTGTTTTCTCTCTGTTTTCTCTGTCTTCTAAATTTACTTTCCAGATGGCTAGGTAAGATACATTCTATCCTGTGAAGGACTTTAACTATTTCATAGTCTGCTTTTTATCCTTAACTATAGAATCAGTTCTTCAATGTTGAGAAGTATATATTAGTTATGAACACATACTTCTTTAATATTCTATTTACAAGTTATGAATCTATGTCTATGATAGCCCTCATACTCCAGTCTAATTAACCTACAAATGAGTTCCCTGAAGTGGGTCATCTCAGAAACTTTGAGATTTCCTTGAGATTGCTTCCCCTAGCAAGAAACAGACGGCTATCTATGTGTTTGCCATGGCAGAAGAGAACAAAGTACGAAGATGGAGTAGCTCTGTTCTTGCAACAGTCTTGCCTTCTCTGTGAGATCAATTCCATCCAAGTCTCCACTGAAAATATTTTGCGCTCTAAATAACTGAAAGTTTCTATGGTGATACAACAAAGGGTTTCACTATCATACAGTGGGCATTACCTCTCTTCACACACAAAGCAGTGTTAAGTATGATGTTTACTCTGACAAAACATCCCAACAGAGAAAAGCAATTCCCAAACACCGCATTACCTAGCACAATGGGTAAGAGTCTGGGCTTTAGAATCAGAGATGTGATTTGAAGAGTTTCTGCCTTTTAATGGTAGTTTGACTTTGGACTGGTGATAATCCATCCTGGGATGACAAATGTGAAAAACGGATCAGAATGACCCCTGCACAGGCTGTTTTAAAGGATGAATTTAGGGGCATATGAGTGGCTCAGTCCGTTAAGTGTCTGCCTTCCGCTCAGGTCATGATCCCAGGGCCTTGCATCAAGTCCCACATCAGGCTTCCTGCTCAGCAAAGAGCCTGCACCTCCCTCTCCCTCTGCTGCTCCCCCTGCTTGTGGGCTCTCTCTCTCTCTCTCAAATAAATTTTTAAAAAATCTTTAAAATGAATACATAAAAATAAAGTTAAAGGATCAATTTAGTTGCTGTCCGTAGAGAACTCAGCAACATCTCATGCAAAATAAGCATTTAATGAGTAGATGTGTTATTAATGAGATTTTAGTCAAGCAAACTATGGCTCAAAAATAAGGATCAGTGAGGCACCAAGAAAGCATGAAAGACAAGGAGCTAAATATAGGCATTGGCCTGGACAAGTTTGCTTGTTAATCGCAAGCCAGTAAGTTGCCCACTCCTAGAAGCAACCAGAACTCCTGTTGGTTTTTGAAAGACTAAAGAGCCCTATCAGGGAGATGGAGAGATTCTCCCACAGAGTGGACTGCTGAGCAAATATGGCATCAATGAATGACTTAAAGTGTATCTCCTACAGGACTCATAGCAACAGCTTTCATTTTCTTCTGTTTTTCCTTTTAATTCTTTTCCTCGCCTGATTTGCTCTTTCCCCTTCTATCACTAGCCCTAATCAATGCAGCAGGTCAGGTTGAAAGAATGGACAGCCTCAGAGCCACATACATTTAAACTACTTTAATGCAAATATTGATCGTAGGAGCATAGACACAGGGTGGGCTGCATTTTTTTTAATGGATGTGCTTTTTTTCTGGAGCTGTGCTGCCCATGATAAAACAGATTGCCAGAGATCAGCATTGCACCATCTTTCTATGCACAGAAATGCGCAAGTAAATCCAAAAGCTGGGCCACATTCAATGGGAAGCTTGTGAACCTCCAAAGCTGGTGTTTCAATAGTCTGCTGGACTATATTGTCTTAACCATTTACACTTTCCTTCTCCTACTTCCTAGATGAGCTATTATCAGAGTGGGTGTGGTACCTCCTGTCACAAGAATAGTTGTGCAACAATGTCCTCTACGGTAAAACGCTTAACTCCTGTGTACACAAGATTATCAAAACGTTGTATTAGATAGCCACTGTCCAAGGCATATTTAACAACAGAGTCCAAATCTGAGCTGAAATCCAAACCGAGAGATCAAGGGCAAGAAAGAATTCTAAGGGCCACTTTGAAATTTGATACTAAAAAGATCTGATATTCTATCTGTAGGCATTTTTAGTTGGACTGGAGAAAAAAAAGAGGGGGGGAATGAAAGAAAGAAAAAGAAAACCTGCTTGTACAAAGAAAGCCTGCTTGGCCTATTGCCAAGAGAGGAGGCGTCACAAACTGGGTAGTTTGAAAGCAACACAAACCAAGCTAAAACCAAAGAAAGGAAGGGGGAAACAACTCAACTTAAAAGCCCCAAAGGAACACCAGTTGCTTCAAAGCAATACTGGTAGCTTTCAGATGTTTCTTAATTTTGTGTTTCGATGGTTTTGTAGTTGCTGTTGTTGTAGCCGTGTTGTAAATCCAAAGGAAAATAAAGAACAGCAACCTTCCACCACATTTATGGAGCTGGCTGTGGGGATGCAAGCAGAAGACCATGGCAACCTTGGCCACCACTAGAAGAAGCTTTTTGCTTCTTCTCCAGAGCTCAGCAGGCCACCACATCTTTATGCAAAGGGGTAAATGTCACCATAGAGAGGAGCAAGCAAGATGTGTACACCAGGTGGACAGAATGTTCGCCGTGGGCTTATCAGCCTAAAAGCCTCAGATAACTGGAGTTGCAGGGGAAACCAAGCGGTATGCAAAGTGGGAGGGAAGCAAGGCAGAATGAAGCCTTTGACCTTGGAAGAGCTGAGTACTAGAGGAGCAGGGGGAGGAGGAGGGAGAATGGAATGAGGAATTCCTTGCTGTAATATATTCGGGTAAAAATGGGGCTGTCATCTTGAGCTACAAGTTAGAAAGTTATTACTTTTAATATGCCACTACCTTAGGCCTATACTGTTATGTAAAAGAAAAATAACCTTGTGTGACAGTTTAACATTGATCGATGTGCCTGCCAAATGCAAAGAGATAAATAAGCAGGTGATGAATAAACAGCACTTCAAGTAAAGACATTACGCTGCATGCATAAAACGGCGCCAGGCACCTAGGAGCTGTGGGTGGCCGAAGGTTGGCCATTTCATGCCCACTCAGTAAAGCAGACTTAATCGCTTCCAATATTTTCTGTTAAAAAGCAAGCTTAATGAGCCAATTTCACAAGCCCAGAGAAACTGATTATTATCTCTGAGTTCCAACAGAGTTGGTTGTTTTCCAAGAGCCAGGTTTTTTTTCTTTGACTGGATAAAAACCTTTTTTAAAAAGAGAGAGAGGGAGAGAATGAGAGAGAGCGCTCGAGCAGGGAGAACGAGGGAGGAAGAGAGGGAGCTGCGACAGAGGCAGCGAGAGGGCAGGGAACGCGGGCTCGCGGGGGCGACGCGGCCACTAGATGGCAGTGTTACCCCGCAGTCACCGCCAGGCTGCGGCTCGCGACCGGACAGGGCGATTGGCTCAAAGACGGGACGGTAAATAAAGCTGAAAGCAGCTTTCTGAAGAGTTCATACCCTACCCGCCGCCCTCCTCGGACCCTTTGTCCACAATTATTCCATCCTCCAGCCCGTTCGAGGCGAAGAGACAAAAGGGGCAGTCCCCGAATGGCCTCCCTCCTGCTAACAGCCCAGGCCTCTGATTCTTCTTCTGTGTAGCGATGTTTCACAAAGTACAGGCGTCCTTTCCGCCCCGCCCGGTTAGAACGAGTTCTTCCCGATGTTTTTTTTACCCTTTGGGGTTTGCAATCTCTGCATCCCTCACAGGGCTAAGCACGTGGCTACCCTGGGGGTGAAAACCCCTGGAGCAGGTAGCAATGCAGCTTTTCAGCATTTATATTTTTCCTGCCTCTTTCTCTTTTTCCCAATTTCAGTAAAAAATGTTAAAGAAAGGAATTTACCCTCAAAGGTATAAACTTCTTAGTGAAATGATTCCTGGTAGGGAAGGAGAAAGACCCTCAGCCTTAGAAGCCAGTTGTCCTTCAAAGGGTGTGAGTTTGTGTCTTCCTTCAGCAGCAGAGAACATGGTGAAAACCACAGAAACACGGGATTATCTTCACCAACTGCAGTTATTCGGTCGCCACTAGCAGAGAAGACCCAGCAACTAGACCTCAGCATATAATTAATTCAAATATTAAAAACAAAACAAAAAATTTAAATGAACTGCTGTTAGGTTCTAAATTGAGATGCACGTTAATTATTTATGAATATTCATAGAAAACTTGAACAATTTCCAAACTTGGCCTTTAGTTTCTCATCAGTTAACCAAATAATTGATGTGGGGTGAGTGCGTGTGTGTGTATGTGTGTGTGTGTGTTTCCGTAGGATAAATTTTTCTAGATGTGCAACGAAGCTATCAAATTCATTAGGATTTTTGAGATTCAGGGCACTTGAGGGGCTCAGTCGTTAAGGACCCCGGGATCTAGCCCCCCATGGGCTCCCTGCTAGCGGGAAACCTGCTTCTCCTTCTGACTGTCCCCTTGCTTGTGTTCCCTCTCTTGCTCTCCCTAAATAAATAAATGCAAATCTTAAAAAAAAAAAAGATTTTTGAGATTTATTTTGCCTTCTGATGAATCAAAAGGGAAGAAGGGACTTGATTCCAGAGAAAACAGAATTTTTCTTCTCTCATTTTTTGCTTCTAGTCACCCTTATAAGGGAAGAATGAAATGACACTCAACAAACATTGGTCCATCACAGGAAAGAAAATTGGGATATCTGAGGAAATTTCAGAAGAACTAGACAAAAATGTGACTTTCTGCATGTGAATAGTGGAATGGAGAGAGAGGAGGGGCATGCAGTGTTTAGGGATAGGAACCTCGCACAGGAATGAAACTAGTAAGACTAAAAATGTACCCAACACTCAGGAACTTATTGGCCACTATCCTCATTTAATTACTCTGAACAAAAAGCCCCTAGATGTCCCCGAGTTTCACTTCAACACTCTAGCCCTTGCCTCCTCTCCCTCACCAAGGGTCCCTGCTTGCTCCCCAGATTTAAATGTCTTCTGTCCCACAGCCACAGAGCCAGCTCTCCGTTTCTGAAGAAGTTAGCCAACCAGAAGGACTCATCGCTCCTGTTAGATTAACCAACAGCCACACGGTATTTTCCATTGACTACAGAACTTTGTGTCTGAGGTACAACTAGCTTTCATCAGGGCTGCTCACAAGTCAAAATCAAGAACACCCCTTGATGCTTGGCTGTGCCTTCCCTTACAAACAAAATGCAGCCAAACAAAATACAATAATTAAAAGGAACGTGTGCTCACCCACATCAGACATCTGTCATTTCAGTGATTTAAGCAATCGACAAAACCCTCTCCTGCCCCATGCCAAGCAGTGTGCTGGGTGCTGCGGACAGCCGAGGTTCTCATGTTGCTTTCAAGGAGTCCAGGGGCTGGGGTTTCCAACAGGGTGATAGAACAGAGAAGCTCCCGGTGCCTAGGGGTGCCCCCACCCACTACCACCACCCCAGACCTGGTGTGTCCTACTTCCATTGGGAATGAACTGGCAGGGATAGTTTCTGAGGACTGTCCTAACAAATTACCACAGACTAGGTAGCTTTAAAGGACGGAAACCCATTCTGTCACAGTTCTGGAGGCTAGCAGTTTTCATGTAAGGTGTTGGCAGGGTTGCCAGGAGGGAGAAAATATCGATGCGTCTTCCTTAGCTTCTGGTGGTACAACAATCCTTGGCATTCCATTGCTTATAGGTGCAACAGTCCAATCTCTGCCTTTGTCTTCATGAGGACATCTTCCTGGTGTCTCTTCTCCTTTTCTTATAAACATCAATCCCATTGGATTTAAGGGTCCACCCTCTCAAATGCTTTCATTTTAGCTAATTACATCTGCAAAGACCTCATTTCCTAATAAGATAACATTCTGAAGCTCCTGATGAACATAAATTTTGGGGCGATACTCTTCAACCCAATGCAGAGGGCATTTTAGGCAAGGATGCCAGAGGATCCAAAGCATCCTAAAAATTGCAAGTGGTTCCTTGCAAAAGAAGTATGGGAAAAGTTGCATTGGAAAGGGAGGCTAAAACAGATCAAACCAGATCTTAGCTAAGATACTAAGGACTTTGGATGTTGTGCTGAAAGGTGGTTAAAAAAGGGGGGTGGGGTTCAGCAAGTAAATGTTAAAAACCCATCTTGCTAGGAATATAGTTATTTGGAAAGTAGTGACATTGGAAGGTGTCTCAGTGAGGGTGGTGCTGCCAGTGGGGATGAAAGAAGGAAACACATTTGAATTTTTTAATTAATAGATTATAATTTTCAGAATCTCAAGTGTGCAGAATTAACAAAATATATATTATTGAAGAGTGAAGATGTGGGAAGCTGGCAAGGGTCCCAGTCTTGACCAAGAATTCTGGCCTGAGCAATGAGGTTAATCATCAAATCATTATGCAAGGTCAGAAATAGATTTTTAAGAAGAAACAGACTTGAAGACTAGAACACATTGGAAGCTGGTTCAGTTGTGTGTGTGTGTGTGTGTGTGTGTGTGTGTGTGTGTGTGTGTTGGGATATGCATAAGAACGATTGGATTTCTACTCTGTAATACTCATGGAAAACACCAATACTTAATTGATACCTAAGGTGAGACTTTCACCCCTTTCCAAGGTCTCCAAGTGGAAGACTTGGAGATACAGGCACAGACAGCAACTTGACCCCCTAAAGAGATATGAAGAGGTAGAAAAATGGCAGTATTTCTACTCTAGACAGAACACTTCATTAAAAACAATCCTCAATAAAAATTGAAACAAAGGTACTTCTCCCTCATTTATTGCCAACCCGCTCACCTTTTACACACTGATAAGTTCAATGACCAGTGTGTTTGCAGTACTTATAAGTACTCATGCTCTTTCTTAAGTGGTCAGAAAGATGATCACAGAACAAGAGTCTCAGCCACAATAAATAGAACACTACACATTTAATAAATGTCAGCAAAATGGACTGTAATATTTAGTCAAACGAGACCAAAATTCAATTCAATTCAGAAAAAAACTGAAGCACCAAGCTAATCATAGATAGACTCAGATATTCATCCAGTGTATGAAACGTATATGCTGATAATTAATGTGATGTGTGAGGAGACTTTGTATCAAAAAACCAAAGGAGGGGCGCCTGGGTGGCTCAGTTGGTTGGGCGACTGCCTTCAGCTCAGGTCATGATCCTGGAGACCCGGGATCGAGTCCACATCGGGCTCCTTTCTCGGCAGGAAGCCTGCTTCTCCCTCTCTCACTCCCCCTGCTTGTGTTCCCTCTCTGGCTCTTGTGTTTCTCTGTCAAATAAATAAAATCTTTAAAAAACAAAAACAAAAACAAAGGAAAGCTAAGACACCGCACATAATTCCTAGCAATTCTGAAACAATGAAAACTACCTGTTTCATCAAGGTTCAAGACATTTTTTTTTTTTTTGCCTAAGATTTTATTTATTTATTTGACAGAGAGAAACACAGCCAGAGAGGGAACACAAGCAGGGGGAGTGAGAGAAAGAAGCAGGCTTCCCGCCTAGCAGAAAGCCCGATGCGGGGCTCAATGTGCGGCTCAATGCGGGGCTTGATCCCAGAACTTGATCCCAGAACTCGATCCCGGAACTCGATCCCGGGACTCCAGGATCATGACCTGAGCCAAAGGCGGATGCTTAACCAACTGAGCCACTGGGCACCCCCAAGGTTCAAGACATTTTAAAACATACTCAAGTTTCAGTTGATTCTCTGCGCTTGGTGGAAATTCAGAACAGAGTTATTTCTGCATTCTAAGATTTATGTGAAGGTAGAAACAAAAACATGAAGGTCACAGAACTGCCAAAGGTGCAGATATGGCAAAGGACAGACAGCTGCCGCTCTAATTACCCATTGCTCTTGGGTCTTCTATACGTCAAGACAAAAATATTCAATTGCTGCCGTATTTAGAAAACTATAATAACGGACGTAATTAGAAAGAGAAAAGGACAGTAACTTAAGAATGCCCGCAAAACACATAATTTTCAGGAAATGCAAAAACATACAATAGATTTGCTACTTGAGTCTCTCAAATGGAGACTTCTACTTGAAATCTTGAATTACAAGAGATGCAAATTTCTCCATAATATTAAGAACAATTACCCATGATTTTTTTTTAATCTGAAAAAGTGAGCAGATGCTGTTTTCATGTTATTTTTATAGAATTATTAGAATAGAGATAAGTGAATTGATTGGTCAAGAGATTATCCTTATATTGGGATAAAGACTATAATTAAAGAGAAATCTCTGTGAAGGGTCAAAAGAATCAAGATAATATCTTCGTTAATATATTTTGGAAGCAAAACTAACAGCACGGCACTGACAGTATGCTATTACACACTCCGACAGAAATACCACGATTCTTTGTCTCTGAAGCACAGTGCTATTAAGTGCGAGGTTTCCATATTCAATGTATTCCTAAAGTCCAAATTAAAATATATTAATATTTTCTAAGATTATATACTTATATAATATGTGTGTGCATGTGTGTGTGTACCCTCCCAATAACTAACCCAGCCTGAGCTCCACACTGTATCTATAACCATATAAAATGTTTTTAGTCTATCTTCTTTGAAAGTATCAAAAGATTTTTTTCCGAGACCCTTTACCAGATTGATAGCCTGACAGATAACAAGTGCTCAGCAAAGGCTGTGGAGGGAAGGAATGGAGGTGCCAAGAGGGACAAGTCACCTCCCTCATTAAAATGCTCACCTGTTGGGCGCCTGGGTGGCTCAGTGGGTTAAAGCCTCTGCCTTCAGCTCAGGTCTTGATCTCAGGGTCCTGGGATCAAGGCCCCCATCGGGCTCTCTGCTTGGCAGGGAACCTGCTTCCTCCTCTCTCTCTCTGCCTGCCTCTCTCCCTACTTCTGATCTCTCTCTGTGCCAAATAAATAAATAAAATCTTAAAAAAAAAATGCGCACCTGTTATGTGTTTCAGTCTTCCTTTCTGGACCCTTCCCTTGACAATTAACTCATTCTTCTTATCAGTTAGTGGATTCTACTCTGTAGACTCGACTACATGGACTTTAGTAGGTATCCCTTGAAGTAAAACAAAACGAAACAAGGACCCCAAACCCCCCAAATACTACCTGATAAGAGGGATTTAAATGGTCATATCAAACAATCTGTGATGTTGATAGTGGTTAAGGCTACAGAGCTAGGGGATCCTTAGGTACGTCACACATCACTGTGTGTGTTCTACTATGCTCCAAGATGCCCCCATCAGGAAACCAAGAGGAAAGGGGTGTCTTCGCATTATTTATCAGGCAACACTATGGATTTAGATATTTCTTACTGTTTAATTTTTTTTCTCAAAAGAAATAGATTTCAAGTTTCCAACTTTATTTTAAGCCCTTCGATGGGAATATTCTAAAAACTGGATAACAACATAGATTATATGATCTTTAGCTTTTATAGCATGGTAATACTAAAACACCATTTTGACCCTGAGGAAATACTCAGCCCCATAAAAGGGTCAGATTTCCACATAGCACCAAGAAGCCCAGTGGAAGCCAGGATGACCTTGGCTCGACCCTCAGCTCTGGCAGTTACACACTGCTGGACTCACGTCTCTATTTCCTAACCTATAAAACAGACATGTAAGTAAACCTCAACAGTTTATAATGAGAATTGCAAGGTTACTGTATGTAGCTTAATCCAGGTGTTCTGTATATGCTAGATCCCTCCTCTTTGACCCTTCTTTGTTGGAAAAAAAACAAAAAAAACACTACACCTCACTGTTTTTGTAAACAAGATATACATAACAAAATTAATTTTCCTTTACTTCTCCCAGCCAAGTGATTGTAACACATTATTTTATAACATATAACTGTAAAAGAAGGCTTTGTTTACACTAAAAAAAACTTTACAGAATATATAAAATTTTTGTTTTCATCACTTACAGAGAAAAGTTTTCTCAACTGTATTTGTTCTCTTTCTTGTTTTAATAATATTATAAACTTAGTATCTAAATAGATGCATATTATTTGAAAAAATACACAAAAAAGCACAAAGAAGAAAATTAGAATCACCATAATCCTCTCACTCAGAGATAATTACTGCTAATTTGGGGGACTTTATTGTCATTCTATGTATTTGAAGGGGATAATTGCCTGTGTGCTGCTTTGTAACCTTTTTACACTTATTAATATTTTATGAACATTCCGAATGCCCAAATAGTCTACATAATATATAATATAAAGATCATTTTAGTGACTGCATATTATTTGATTTCATGGATATACCATAAATTATTTAATCAAAGCCGTATTGTCAAACATTTAGGGTTGCTGATGATTTTCAGCAAGCCTGATCTAATGAATCACTGCATACTCATCACCCAGCCTCAAGAGCAGTCCGCTCACCGTCATTCTTATTTCATCTATACTCTCCCCATCCTTTTAAAGGATAAGAATTTTTTAAAAACATAATCACAATACTATTATCACACCTCAGAATATTTACAATAATTCTTTTGTGTCATCAAATATCCAACCAGTCCTCTCTCTCTTTCCTGCCCTCTTCACCTCCCTTTCTCCTCCCTCCTTCTCCAAATTGATCAGCATCCAATAAGAGTCCTACACTATAAATAGTCAGTGTCTCTTTTAATCAAGCGATTTCTCTGCATTTCTCTTTTTGGTCCTTTGCAACTTATTTTTTCAGGAAAATAAGGAAAAAAACCAATAGTTCAGGGGATCCTTGGCATTTCTCATGTCCTGGATCTGCTGATTGTACCATCATTTGTATCATTTAACGTGTTATTCTACTGACTGTATTTCCTGGAAATCGGTACTTAGATCTAGAATCTTGCTCAATTCAGGTCCCATGTTTTGGCAATATTTCATAGGCAATATGGTAAGATATCTTCCGGTGGTACATAATATTGAACTGTTTGTCTTTTTCTGATGTTAACAGATCTAGTATTGATCCATTAATCAGTATTATAAAATGGTGATATTCTAATTGTAACAGTTTTGCTAATAAGGATAACATGCAATGGCTAAAATCTTGTAGTTAAATTTTTGTTAACATCTATGTGCCCGTGTTTATATTTAAGAAAAAAACCCTAAAAATTAAATATCTGAATCAAAGTAAATTTTTTGTCTAGCTGCCCTCCAGGAAAGTTATACCAACTTGCATCACAAAGTTGCATTATTGTCTTAACACTTATGTTAATTTGTTTGCCAAGAATGATAAAAATCACTGTAGTTCAGTTTACAGTATTTTGCTTACCAGAAGATAAGGCATGTCTCCTTAAGTTTAAATTTGTATTTCTTCTTTTATGAATTTGTCAGCTCTTGTGCTTTGACTATTTTTCTTTTATGTGTCCATCTTTTCTTTTTTCTTTTTTTCTCCCTGGCTTCTCTGATATATTTTGTTAAATATTATGGAAATGTGATCTCCGATGAGTAGTAACACTATTGTATCATATAAAGACACCACACACCGTAACATCCAATTGTTCTCCGGGCTGTGCTTGACCAGCCTAACACTTCATGCAAGATCCTCATCAAAAATTGCAAGCGGACATCTGCAAAACAAGCTGAACATGACTGACATACTGTTTTAGGAATGGTATTTTAATTCATTACGAGGGAGTAAAGGGACTGAGGGACTGAGGTAACTGGCCTCATCTACCATTGTTCTCAGCAAATGATTTTCATTTCAAGTTTGTTTTCCTCTTATAATTTAAACATTATGCCAATTCATTTTTCAATAACATTATGCTTGAAGAATACAGAACCTTATACTAAATAAAAAAGGCCCTACAGAAATCCCTGTAACCATATAAAAATTATAGATTTTTATCTCCTGTCCTGGCTTTGCAAGTATTCTTCACCCTCCTACAAAGAATGAAAAGCAGTAAGTATTTTATTATGATGCATTTAAAAGGTAATAAGCAGGGGCACTCTGATGGCTCCATTGGTTAAGCATCGTACTCTTGGTTTCAGCTCAGATCATGACCTCAGAGTCCAGTGATCAAGCCCCATGTCAGGCTCTGTGCTCAGCACAGAGTCTGCTGAAGATTCTCTCTCTTCTTCACCCTTTGCCCTTCTCATCCCCCCAAATAAATAAATAAATCTTTAAAAATATATATACAAGATAATAAGGACCCCATCACAGCTGAGTCACTATAAATATAAAGGTTGACTACTGTCACTTAAGAGTTCTATACCTACAATGCTGCACATGTCACAGAACGGGCTCTATTGCTGGAAGCAGTCGTGCACATTCAGTCCAATTTTTTAAATATATTTCTTTGAAAAGTGGAGTCACAAATAATTGAAAGTCTAGGATGGACAGATTAGAATTTGTGTCATCTAAGCCCAAAACCAAAATGAAAAATAATAATAATACTTAGTAAGAGGGGTAAAATGTTAAGCCTATTTAGTGGGGAAAATACCTAGACCTGAATTAGGTAACTAAAAGGTAAGCTAGTTCTTTGCCACAGCAGCATTCAGATTTGTGTATTCAGACCATACAAATATAATGAATTAGTGCTCAAGTCACTTTGTTACAAGTGATAGCTAAACCCAATGGTTTTCCAGTTTCAAACACACATACTGCCTAATGGAGATAACATAACACCTCACAAAGAATGGAAAATGAAGGAAAGAAGGAGAGAAAGAAAGAAGGAAGGGAAGGACAGCAGGAGAAAGGGAAGGAAGAAGGAAAGACAACTTGTTAAAAATATTTTTTCATTTCAGAGAAAATTATCTTCTAATTATTATTAAATGAACACAATGCTCCTTCCACTAGCTTGGGTCCCATACCTGTCTTTTAAGTTAAACTCTAGACAAGGCCCTCTTGGAATTTTAAGATAATACCCATATAGTATTTAAATGAATCCAAACATCCCACATTAATTTCCTTAATGGATTACAGATGACCACAATTGAAAATGTAGTCAAAATTCTAAATTATTTCAAGGAAGAAAAGGAAAAAAAAATATTGCACCTCATTAGAAATGAAAAATCTTCCTTGGGGATGGTTATTTTGAATTATGCCTACCAAAGTGGCACGGAAGTCCTAACTATGTAACCTGAGCATTGTTCAAGCTTGCTAAACTCCAGGAGAGGGAGTAGGCCTCCCTCACAGAGCTACTTTGAAGATTAAATAAAGTAATGCATACGGACCCTTCATGCAGTGATTGACAGCAATGTGCTCAGTGAACATTAGTGATAGCTGTGATCATCATGGTGATCACCAGCATTATATCATCCACGTGTCTGGAAAGTTTAATATCAAAATATGTGACCTACAGAAAAAATTCTGCTCATCTTGGAAGGGTGCCTTATTATATATATACCTGTGTTAAAAGAAGTGTCTTTTAAAAGAATTATAGTAGCCATATAGTGAAATCAGTAGTTCCCAGTGGTGGGGAGGTGTGTTGTAACCCCTCAGAAATATTTTTCAGTGTCTGGAGACATTTTTGTTTGTGGAAAAGCAGGGTTGGCTGTTGTGTAGGTGTTGGTACTGGCGTCTAGTGGGTAGAGGCTTGGGATACTGCTGACCAGGTCACAGCACAGGACAGTCCCCAACAACGGAGAACCATGGAGACCAGAGGTCAATAGGGTTGAAGGTGAAAACCACACAGTGCAGTCAACATATTCCGAATAAACACATCTGAAAAGAAATTCTCAGACCTTTGCCAAAACAACATTTTCTAATTCTCCCATGTATTTTTCTAATTTATATTTAACTGCAATAAGATTCAGAAACAATTGAAACAAATTCACTTGAGGGAATAGGATGGGCGAGACCCACTTTCTCAATAAGCTTCGTTTCATAATCAGAGTCTCAGTGCCCACTTGAAGAGCCATGAATTTATGATTCTTTTCTTCTATGCTCTAGTAGTTTATTTATACCTTTTGGGGAAATTCTTATGAAGCACTAGCAGTTTCTTACATTTGATGTTGTAATGTCTAGAATGTATATTTTTATCTTAATGATTTCAGTAGGAGAAAAAGTACATGTTAGCCATATGGAAAAGACAATGCGGTTTAGTAATTAAAACTGAAAAGGTAAAGAACTATGCCGTAATTAGAACACTGATTAATCAGCTGATAATTTTATCTTGATTAATGCTGCTGGTTTCTCTTCTTATTGACCTAGGAAAGGTAGGTTTAGACCAATTAAATATAAATTATTCTCCTTTTTTTACATTCTGGGCAGCTTCCAGTACTCTAAGTCATACTACATTTAAGAAGTACTATTGAAATGCTTTTACTAAATTGGGCCACTCAACAAAAGACAGAATTAGGTTTATGTTCCAAATATACTCATGCTTTTATCTAAAGCTAAATTACACAGAACTGTTTTATTTCAATATTACCCAAGGAATATTAAAATTAGAGTAAACTGCTATGTAAAAAAAAAAAAAAAACCCTCTGATAACATTCAAACAGTTCCAAAAAATGACTAGATTTCACCAAGTATCATTCATTTTACTAAGTATAACATAAGAAATCAGAATTACTAAAGTTAATGAATATAACTAGTTCTCACTTCTTGGAACCCCGTGGCTATGCGTTAACAGAACAAATCATTCTAGTAATAAGGAGACACAATCACTAATTCCTAGCCAATCAGTTTTCTTTTCTTTCTTTCTTTTTTCTTTTTTGGCTTTGAGCTATAATTGATATACAGCATTGTGTAAATTTGTATACAACACGATGATTTTATATATGTATATATTGCAAAATGATTACCACAATAAGGTTAGTTAACACATCCCTCATCTCACATATTTAACAATTCATGTGTGTGGTGAGAATTTTTAAGATCTATTGTCTAGCAGCTTTCAAGTTCATAACATAATACTGTTAATTATAGTCACCATGCTGTACATTATATCCCCAGAACTTATTTATCTTATAACTAGAAGTTTATATTCTCTGAATAACTTCACCCATTCTCCCATCCTAAATCCCCACCAGCAGCCAGAAATCTACTCTCTGTTTCTATGAGTTCAGTGTTTAAGATGTCACATATAAGTAAGATTGGACAGTATTTGTCTTTCCCTGTCTGGCTTATTTCATTTAGCATAATGCCTTCAAGGTCCATCAGTATTGTGGTAAATAGCATCATTTCCTTTTCTTCCCCCCTATGGCTGAATAATATTCCATTGTGTATATATACCACATTTTCTTTACCCATTCATCTGTTGAGAGTCAGGTTGTTTCTATGTCTTGGTTATTGTAAAAAATATTGCAATGAATATGGGGATGCCATAGTGATATATAGTGATTACATTTTCTTTTGATTTATACCTATAACCTAAGTCAGATTGCTGGATCATAAAGTAGTTCTATTTTTAACTTCTTGAGGAACCTCCATACTGTCTTCTAGAGTAGCTGCACCAATTTACATTCCCACCAAAAGTGCTCAAGGGTTCCCTTTCTCCACATCCTTGCCTACACTTGTTATCTCTTGTCTTTTTTTTAAGATTTTATTTATTTGAGAGAGAGAGACAGAGATAGAGAGAGAGAAAGAGAGAGCACAGAGAGAAGAGGAAGAAGCAGACTTCCTGCTGATCAGGGAGCCCAATGCAGGATTCGATCCCATGACCCTGGGATCATGACTTGAGCTGAAGGAAGATGCTTAACGTCTGAGTCACCCAAGTGTCCTTCTTATCTTTTTGACAATAGCCATTCTAACAAGCTTGAGGTGATATCTCACTGTGGTTTTGATTTGCATTTCTTAGAAGATTAATGATGTTGAGTAGCTTTTCATGAAACTGTTGGTCATTAATATATGTTTTTTAGAAAAATAGCTATTCAGGTCCTTTGACCATTTTTAAATAGGATTATATTTGTTTGTTTTTGAGTCATAAGAGTTCCTTACATATTTTGGATATTAACTTCTATAAGTACATGGTTTTGCAAATATTTTCTCCTATTCCATAGGCTGCCTTTTCATTTTAGTCATCATTTCTTTTGCTGTGCATAAGCTTTTCAGTTTGATGTAGATCCACTTGCTTTTTAGTAGCATCACCTACTCCAGAGATTTTTCCTCCACTTGTTCACATGTGTTTTTGTTGCTGTTCTTTTTGTGTCATATCCAAAAAAATAATTGTCAAGACCCATGTCAAGGAGTGTTTTCCCTATGTTTTCTTCTAGGGGTTTGACCGTTTGCCAATGAGTTTTCTAGAAAATACCCAAAAAAAACCCCAAATAGACACAGCAACTCCGTAAGCTTCCTGAATGCTACGGGAAGGGTATCAGTAGGGCTCATTTTTTTTTAATCCAAAAAAAAAAATAGCCACAATGACTAAATGAAAGTGATTTAGAATGAAGAAAATCTTTGTTCTTTATAATTACAATCATTACGCTCAAGTGACAGAGAAACATTGAGGAAGCCCAGCATTGACTATTCCCTACGTCTCTAAAATATTTGAAATGCTCATGGTCAGACAAAAAAGCTAAACTAAAAACTCTCCAATTTGAAATTCAGTATTTTTCTATATCTAAAAAGACAAAGTTATATATATTAGCTTACTCAATGTCCAAGTTAGTCAGATAATTTTAAAGTTGTTGATTAGACAATGTTCATTTAGAAATATTTATTGAATCTCCTCACAACTATCATTGCTAGCACCAATACTCACAATTTATTACATACTTAAGATATACTATGTTTTAAAAAAGATTGGTTCACCTAATTCTCATTGCCCTGTGGAAGATGCACCCTAATTCCCATTTACTATTAAAAGAACTAGACATTAAAGAAGTGAACCACTTTGCAAGTGCACAGCTAGGAAGGGGTTATTTGCAAGTTTTGATGGGACACATAAAAGTGAATAAGACAAACCAGGTGTGTGATGTGTAATGAATGCCCTTCTGACTATGGTGACTATATTTACTTAGTGTATCTAGCCAGAACAAGAAATTAAAGTTACCGTTTCAGATGGGCATTTTAGAAATTGTTTTCCTGCCACTGACTGTTTTGATCTCCTTATAATACTACAAAGCCACATATTCTCAAAAGAATATGAAAATCAACTACATTTAACCAAAATAGATAGAAACCAGGACAGACTAGAAATATTAAAGAGGAAAAACAACCATAATTCCTTTCATCTTGTCTACAAAATATTCATTACTGTGTCCCATAATATAGAAGATACAACAAATATTCTGCCCTGACCTTGGGTGTCTTATCATCTTACTGGGAAAATAGTTCTGAATTCCCTTAACTAGATGTAGAACATCATTAATGAAATATGTTAAAACACCGCCTTGACAATCATTGCAGTGTGTGGTTGCTGGATGTTGTCCTCATCTTCTAATATGGGATCCAGTCTCATTTACCTAGAAGGTCTTGATAGAGTAATTTGTGGAAAACCAACCTCTATCATCTTTTCCTGCTCTCTGCCTACCTGAGTATGTGTCTGGTCCTGAAGTCTCCAGTCACTGCTGAAGTTCTAAAGGTGACAAAGGTCCCAGCCTACTATAGATGAATGTCTTCCTAGGCTACAGTCTGAGGAGATGTGAAGGCAGGGATATCAGTATTCATAATCTTAGAAAACTGTGTGGGGGGTGCCTGGGTGGCTCAGTGGGTTAAAGCCTCTGCCTCTGGCTCAGGTCATGATCTCAGGGTCCTGGGATCAAGTCCCACATTGGGCTCTCTGCTCAGCAGGGAGCCTGCTTTCTCCTCTCTCTGCCTGCCTCTCTGCCTACTTATGATCTCTCTCTGTCAAATAAATAAATAAATAAGTTTTAAAAAAAGAAGAAAAAGAAAACCGTGTGTGTGTGTGTGTGTGTGTGTGTACAAGGCATAGGAAAATGGTCATAATAAAAACAGCCACAAAAAAATAAAAAGCCAAAAAACAAAAACAGCATCACCTAACATGATTTGAGCATTTGCTATGAGCCAGGCACTATGAGAAAGGTTGATATTTATTGTATTATTTATCCTCAAATAGTCTAATGAGTTAGGGTTCATTTTAGCCTGATTTCATGGAGGAAGACTAAATTACAGAAGGGTGAAAAAGGAGAATGCAGGACATATGGGAACAGGAATCAAGGAGTCTGACTCCAATGTCCTGGCTCTGATTTTTGGTTATTTGGACTCAAATTCAGCAACATAAATTCCATATGAGAAGAAAGAATAACTTATCCATTTTATAGGTAAGTGTGTATTCAGTAGGCATATCTTTCTGATGAGTGGTAGTTCAAACAAGTGACTAATTTAATTTTTGATACGCTTTCCTGCCTATAAGTATATAAAATGCAACCAGGTGCCCAGCAAGTTTTCGTAGTCACTGTTAACGATAGGGAGGCCGGTATAGGAAATGCTTGCTCAATTAAATGCTTAAGTATAAGATGATTTTAAAATGATTTCTTGGATTTTTCTCCCATTGAAAAATCTATCCACTCAGTAAGTCTATTTAATATACTTAGCCTCTTGCCAACCTCTGTTCAAGTTGCTATGTTTCATACCAATAATGTTTTATTCATTCACCCATTTGATAATGCCTCCTAGATATAAGATACAGAACTAAATGAAGTAGTCCTTATGGACTTTACAGTCTAATTACCTGGAATAAAAATTAAAATTATAGTGGAAAACCAGGGGCATTACGCTTGTCAGTCCCCTACGAAGTTAATGAGTTTACGTTGAGAGGAAATACATAAACAGATTTCAACTTCAGACAGTTATTGAAACTTGTATTAACTATAATAGTCACATACAAGATGTGTATAGCACTTAGTAATTAACTAAATACTTATTTTGTCCCTCACAACATTCCTGTGAGTTACATCAAACTGCTATTCCTGTGTTACAGGGGAGAAAAACCGTGGCTCAAAGAAATTAAGTTTCTTGCCTAAGCATGTTGAATCAGCACTGAAGCTAAGACTGAAAATTTAAGCCATGGTGGAAAACCAAACAAATAAAATACTAACAAAACTATAAACACACATATACAAGATTATATCATAAACAACCAGGTAAACAAAGCTCATTTATTCTACCAATACTTATTTCTGTTTACTAGGTGGGCCACATGGACTATGTAGCCCTTTATGTGGGCCTTGATAATGGAGCAAACTTCCTAACAAATATAGGAAGAGGGCTTATGGAGGCAAAACATGGTTACAAGACTGCAAATTAAGACAAGATGTGAAACCATGGGAATATCTGGTATGTTTGGGGAATTATGACTGTTGAGGACGACTGAAGCATAGGGTCAGTGAGGAGGATGTGTTAAATGAAAGTTGGGACCATCACCAACGGATCTATTGGCACTGTGAAATAAATGTATACCTAATTGTCTATACTACTAAAGGGTTTAAATGGGAGAAGGGAACGTTGCGTAATATGAATAATATTTTAGGAAATTAACACTTTTAGCAGGAGGAAGAAAATACTGGTAAGGTAAATGTTGCTTATCTCCTCTCAACCTTGTGTGTGTGTGTGCGCGTGTGTGTGTGTGTGTGTGTAGAATACATAATAATTCAATATGGGTAGAGGACAGAAAAGGAAAACACAAACGTAGGAAAAGGAGACCAGAAAGGTGGATGAGGTCAAGATTCTATAGGACCTTGACAGCTAATAATTTAGCCACTTTTTGAAGGCAGGGTTTTTGGCACTTATCATCAAATATTATGTTACTGCCCCTGTATATTTCCCTCAGTACCTAGCATTGGATCACCACTTGTATATGTGCAATTTTTTTATTAATTAATAAATATAACTTATTAATAAATGTTAACTTATTAATTTTGTCTGCATAAGACTAAATCTATGAAAAGCTATGGAAATAGGGATTTCTCTGGAAACATAATGTATGCATGTCTAGAAAAAAATAGCCTTCATCCTCCACTAAATAAGAAAAATTTTAGATACAGATTTTAAAGGAAAAAGGATGGTGGAGCACCTACAAGAATCCTAATTTTTAAAATACTTGCATAGTTCAAAAGACATATTAAGATCTTAATACATAAAGATACACTATGATATATGGGACTTTACTTTGAAGTAAGAAAGGAGTGTAGGGAGAGGTTGTTGAATTATGTGAAAAAGAACAAAATGAGCCCAGGAGAATTGCTCAGTTAGTTCATCCAAGAGAGAGCATATTGTCAAACTAAGCCTGGGGAAGAGTTTGTAGCCAATGGCACTATAGACTAGTGCTCCTGTCTGCCATGTCCAACACGCTCCCCTGTGTTAACATGTTGAGTCTAAATGTTATTACTTGCTGGCCCAAAATACTAATCACACATGATTTCACATAATTTCCATTCTAAATAGATATCATTCTATATTTACAAACTGTATAAGAGCTAATTCATGTTATGGAAGCACACATATAGCAGAAGAGACTATAACAGGAATTATGGAATCCTCTAACATCAACTGAGCAGTCCATTTTTTCCCTTTTTAAATGAAGCATACACTGAAAAATATTTATAACATACAAATAACATATACATGAAAAATAACTATAAAACAAGCAGCACTACCCAGCCTCCAAGTAATGTTGATATTTTTGAAGCCACCTCCGGAATCACATCAGTGTCAGTGACCTACCACCATCCTGAATTTAGTCTATATCATTCCCTTACATTATTTATATTTTATCCTAAATATAATGTATTTGATTCTGCATGTTATGTTTTATTAATGAAATCACATTGGACATAATCTATGCTTTGATTTTTTTCATTCAGTGTTATAGCGTTAGATTTAATTATTATGTATGTAGTTGTAGCATATTCATTTGCACTGCTGTATAATATTGCATTTCATGAATATATCAAAACTCACATATTCATTCTACTGTCAATGGATATCTGGGATATTTTCCACGTTTTTTGCTATTTTTATGGAACAAGATATCTATGCATTATATCTTTTAGCTATCTCCATGAAAAATAGTATGTACATAGTAGTTGATTGTGGGGAATTTTTATGTTCTACTTTATTATATGATACAGATTGACTCCTTAAATGATTTTAATACTTTCATTTCCAAATACATCATATGAAAGTTCCCACTACTCCACATTTCTAACAACACGAGACATTGTGACCTTTTTAACTTCTACCAATCTGCTAACTAGGAATGTCTTTGTCCTTTCAATTTGTATTTTCATGATTGCTAATGAAGTCAGGCACCTTTCTTTTGCTTATTTGCTAGCCATACATCCTTTAATGTGAAGTACATGGTCAAGGTGTTTTTCCATCTCTTCTTTGGCTATTATTTGCTTTTTAAACATAAGTTTGTAGAATAAATTTGTATATTACAGATTCAAACCCTTTGCCAATGCATATATATGTTATTACATATTACTACAGTCTTCCCAGTTGTAGCCTATTTTCACTTAGTGATGTCTAGTTATAAACAACTATTTGTAATTTTTATGAAGCCAACTTTGCCTTTGCAATTTGCTCATTCTGGGTTTTTGTTAAGCCTAAGCCAATGGCATAAATACATTCTCCTATATTATCTTCTAAAACTGAGAAGTTACCTTTCGCATTTAAGGTTTGTAATGCATGGAACTGCCCTTTTTTATACAGAGCAACATAAGGAGTGATGCAAGGAAAGGGTTTCATTTTTTCCCATGTTGACAAGGAATTGTCTCGGAACAACTCCTATAGTCAATACTTGTCCACAACTGACCTGTGGTGCCAGTGCGACCTTAAAGGAATTGCAAGTCTCCTTCTGGCCTCTCTTTTCTATTCCACTGCTCTATTGACTAAAGCTATAGAAATACCATATATCTTAATTACTGTAACTTTATCATATGAAATTAGCATCATGCAGGCCAGGTCCTCCAAACTTCTTACCCATTGCTCTTCATACACATTTGAAATCACAGTATACAGGTCCATACGAAAAATGGAAGAGGAGGAGAAGGAAGAGAAGGAAAAAGAATAAGGAAGAAGAGGAGGAGAAGAAAAGGAAGAGGAAGGAGAAAGGAAGAAGGGGAAGAAGAGAAAGAAAAGGAAGGAGGAGGAGAAGAAGGAAAATAGGAAGAGGAGGAGGAAAAAGTTTTCAATACATCACCATCAGATACAATGGTTTTGTTTTGTTTTGTGGTTTTGTTTGTTTTTGGCAGAGACTCTATCTGGTTAAGAAATTTCCTTTATACATTACTCAATTCTGCTTTAAGTTTTTAAGTCTAATTTCATGGTGAAATTGGTCTTAATTGTTTTTTTCTATTTAGTCTTTCTCTCAAAAATATAAGTTCGGCTGGAGAATCATTTTTTTTCTCTCCTCTGAAAGAATTTTATAAGATTGGAATCCTCAGCTGCTTAAAACTTAGGTAATATTTTCCAGTAAAATTCTATGGTAATGATGACTTTTTAGGAGAAGATTAACTACTGATACAATTTCTATGGATATAGAGCATTCATATCTTCTATTTCTTTTTTATTCTCTTTTGGTAATTTATGTTAGGTATTTGCCTTTTCGTATGGTTTTAAGTTTGGCTACATAGAGGTGTTCATAATGTCCTTTTGTTATCTTTTTAAATCCTGATGAGTTTTCATTATCTTAGCATTCCTAATACTATTTATTTTTTGCCTTTTTTTCATTTTTTTCAGAGGGCCATTGATTTCATTAGTCTTTTCAAAGAATCCACTTAAGTTTTGTTGTTTTGCCTATTTCTTCTTTTAGTATTTTATTATTTAGACCTCTTAATACCCTTGGACTTATTTTCATCACTTTTTTCTAATTGTTTAATTAAACACTGAGACTTGATCAAATGTGGTAGCTTTTCTGTATATCTTCAAGTTATTGAGTATGGTATTCTCTATGTATCTCTTCCATAAAAGTTCATTGGATTGTTCAGTTCTGTCTAATCTGTGAATTCCTCAAGAGATGTTTTCAAATCTCCTAATATGTTGGTGTATATAGCCAGTTTTTTTCTTATAATTCTACCAAGTTTTGCTTTGTATATTTTGAAGTTATAGTTTTAGACACATAAAGTTTAGAATGTCTGTATCTTTCTAATTAAGGGAAACTTTCATCAATGTCTTGACCTACTTCATAACTATCTTTAGGGCAAAAAGCCCTAAATCTCTTTATCTTGTACTACTATGTCCAGACCAGATTTCTTTAGTTAATATTTGCCTTGTACATCTTTTCCCACCTTATAATTTAAGTTTTTGTGCTCATTTGTTTAAGGCTGAAATCTGTTTTGTCTCTTTTTTTTCATTCATTCTATCTTCCTAGTGAGTTAATCCATGTTTTCTTTTACTTAAAAAGTTTGTTCATCTATATTGAGTATAATTATATATTTATTTTTTTAGTTGGTACTTTCTATTTATCCTATCGTTTTTTCTGTTCTTTTTTTTTTTAAAGATTTTATTTATTTGACAGAGAGAAACACAGCCAGAGAGGGAACAGAAGCAGGGGGAGTGAAAGAGGGAGAAGCAGGCTTCCCGCCGAGCAGGGAGCCCGATGTGGGACTCGATCCCAGGTCCGGGATCATGACCTGAGCCAAAGGCAGTCGCCCAACCAACTGAGCCACCCAGGCGCCCCTGTTCTTTTTTTTATTCCTTTGATTTTTATACTGAGTTTTGGTATTGATTGATATTTCTTTCATTATAATTCTCCAATAAGTTGAGATCCATATACACATTTTATCTGTTAGGATTCTTTATTAATTTTAATAATCATACTTAACCTAAAAACCTCAGGATAATCAGTCTTCTTTAACTCCAGTCATATCCTCCAGACAAAAACTATTTTGGTGATTGTATTTTAACTAATTATATCTCCAAATTAGATGTAGATAGTCAATATTTAGATTTTCCCACAAACTTTCCCTCTCTCTGTTGCAATCTCTCTCTCTCTCTCTCTCTCTCTCTCTCTCTCTCTCTCTCAGACATTCCAAATGGGATTGACCTCCTTTTTAAAGGACCTATTTTAGAATTCCTTTTGGAAAGAACCTATTGGTGATTAAACTGTCTCAGTGTCATTCTCATAATTTTCTTCATATTGTCTTGTTTTTGAAGGTGAATTTTGTAGGTCGACAGTTATTTTCTGTATGCTATTTAAAAACACATTCCCATACCGTATTTCTGTCACCTTCCATTACTGACTGCAATGTCCACTTAGTCTAATCATCTTTTTTTGTGTGTAAACTGCTTTTACTCACTGAGTGGATTTTTATATATTTTCTTTGCTTCAGTGTTCTGCAGATTCTAGGTGCATGGTTTCTAGGTTTGGATTTATTTTTATTTATCCTTTGAGACTTCTGTATCTGGCAATGAAGAGTTCCCCACCAATTCTGGAAATTCCTAGCCATTATTTCTCTAAGCAGTGCCTCCTCTGCATTATATTTGTCCTTCTAGGAATCTAGTGAGAGATAGGTGGTGTTTTTTTCCTTACAACACATATTTCAACCTGCCTTCTTCCAGATTTGTTGTCATTTTATTTACCTTTCTGTGCTGTTTTCTGGATTATTTCTTCAGATACTTATGTTAATACTCCTTTTAACTCATTATAGTTTGCTATTCAAACCATCTTTTGAAATATTGAAAACTATGAATCATATATTGTCAGATCTTTCAAATCTGCTTGAGGTTTCTATAGTTCTTACATTTTTCTATCCAACTTTAAACATATTAAACATATTTGTATTTTATATCTATATAATGTTTTATTTTTATTTTATATTTGTACAAGTTTACTACCTGAAATCTTCTTAGGTTTAATATTGCCGTGCCTTATTTCTACTGGCTCCCATGGTGATCTATTTCCTTGTGTGTATGTGCAACTTTTCATTTTTGATTATCCATGCTCCACTTGATCTTTGAAAATTCTTTGAGGCCTGAAAGTAATTGAGGTTGAAACTAATTTCCTTCCAAGTGCACTTCTGTTCATCTCCATGAAGTCCCAGACCATTAAGTGAGGTCCTACTTTAAAATAAATTGTTTGCATCAGGTATTTCTATTTGTTTGCTTTGGTTTTCATTTTCATTAATATATCCACAAAGGATATATTAATGTGGATTTAAGCAAGGCTGACTTGTGTTATGAAGTCTCAGAGATATTCCTTCAACTCTCTCCACCTACCACTAAAGTTTGTATAGGAGATTCCTCCTCTTTATAGAAGTGTATTTCTAGTTCGCTCTAGAAGAGCAGCCAAAGTCATGCAACAGGCTCCTAAAATACATCCTGCTCTATGGAGGCAGTGAATTTGTTTCAAGTCCTGTACATCTTGCACAGACTTCAAAACCAAAGATCAAGATCATCAGTTATACAAAGGCCTGTGAGTCCCCAAGTTAGTTTTAGCACTGGCTTACTTAACTGGATTCCCACCATCACAGTAATTTTGAATTCCAAGGAAACCAAAAATTCTTGGTAGCTCTATGATGTAATTTAAAGTTTTATTTTGCCTTTCAATCACTGTTTTCACTGTAAGTGTGGTTCAAGGTATATCTATTCTCCATATTACCAGAAGGTTGTAAAGATGCTCTTTTCTTTCCATTGGTTTATATGATAAAGACCGCAAGTATCTGTCAGATGAATAATGGTTAACGGGTGAAAAAGTGGATGGTTCCTATATGCCAACACTCTATACTCGCGGTTGGGAAACTTTTTCTGTAAAGGGCCAGACAGCAAATATTTTAGACTTTGCTAAAAAGTCTAAAGGTCTCCATCTCAATTATTCAACTCTGCCTTTTTAGTGTAAAAGCAGCCACAGAAATACCTAAATGAATGAGCCTGGCTGTGTTCCCAAAAAAGAAGACCGGAAGAGAAAAGAAGAGAAGAGAAGAAAGAAATTGATCTGTGCATTGTTTAAATAAGGAGTGGTGAACTCCCACTGGCACAGAAAAAAAACTCCATTTATTTAAGCACAGGAGAAATGTCTTGAGAAATAAGATATGTATAATGAACATTTCTCTGAAGTAGCAGACACCGTGAATCTCCACATTGTACACCAACTTCCTAGGAAACCAAAGGAACTGAGAAGAAACATCCATCTTCCCCAGCTGTCCTCTGAGAGCTCGCATTCCAAGAAACTATACAGTAATCTCTCATCTGTGGTACAGTTTGCACTGGGACCTGTATGTCATCATATAGTGTATAATTTTTTTCAAAGGAAAAAAAACATACACTGTAGTATTCAAGAAAGAATGTGCATTACATTACTTGGGATTGGCTATAATGTATGCCCTTGAACTGGGCAACACTTAAGTGGTTTTCAGATAGCAAAATGGAGATTAAAAGGGTTGCTCACTTGAAAATGACCCTTTTTGGTGCTCCACAAAATAGAATCTTATAAATTTAGCACTAAATGTCTTCCTCAGAGGTGAGGCATCCTTGGAGTCATGCTTTAACAGTTTGATCATTAACCTAGCTTGAGCCTTTAAAAAATGTTCATTATAAATTGTAAAGCATAAGTTTCAAAATTTATAAACTACAATTTTCCTTAATATCAAAGTTCACAAATAATACCAACACCTCATTTTCATGAACAACCAAAAAAAAAAAAAAGTCCAAACATGACAAAAATATCCAGAAGGATAATGCTACCTTTGCAACTAATATTCTAGGAGAATAAATGCTCAAAGTATTGGTTAGGGACATCTGTTCTTTTAGACATGTTGGTCAACTTTTCTCTGGACTCCATATGATATTTGCTAGCTTGAGGAAAGAAAAATATGAACCACTATTCTAAGGCATTCATACTCAAACATATTTCAAAATAGTTCAATACTTTATATCAAATATATATCTGTGTCTGAGTCCCTAAACTGGGCAGAAATGGAGTCAAACATTTTTTGGAAAATCTGTTAAATACATACCCTATATGAGGTTTCCCTGCTTTTCTCCAAATAGCACTCTTGGTAGTGCCTAAGGCAGATGAAAGCACAAAGACCCAACCCACTATGCTTCTCTCTCTAGATCTAGACAGCCCATCCACTTATTATATACGGCACTAACTTCCAGTTCTTGAAAGCTTCTATAGTTCATAACATTTAAGATCTCATAGGCTTACGAAAAAATTTTTAAAAGGTAAATTTTTTAAAAAGATGTAACTATAGATGATAAAGGTGATATTATTACATTATTATATAATGTTGCTATTATGTTATGTTTTAATGACAGGCTGTTTTCTTTATATTTTTCTATTACTTCTACATTTTCTTTCTTTCTTTTTTTTTTAAGATTTTATTTATTTATTTGACAGAGAGAAACACAGCTAGAGAGGGAACACAAGCGGGGGGGGGGGGGTTGAGAGAGGGAGAAGCAGGCTTCCCAGTCCGATGCAGGGCTCGATCCCACGACTTTGAGATCATGACCTGAGTTGAAGGCAGACACTTAACAATTGAGCCACTCAGGTGCCCCTACTTCCACATTTTCTACATGGAACACGATTTATTTTTATAGTCAGGGAAAAAGCACACATGTGCTCAGTGAGTAAAAGTCAGTCTGTAATATCTAAGCTTTGTCTTCAGTCTGCCTAGTGGGGCTCCGGCATGTGTTCTTGCCCTCATGGCCTTCGCCAGCTGTTGAGTGATACAACCCCACCCATAACCTCCAGCTCCAGCTCCTGCTATCCTTCGGCTCACCCCCTGCTTTTCAGCACAAATCCCTGATCTGACTCACCAGGTTCTTTTGTATGTGTTGTGTTATCAACCCCATGTCAACAGTTCCAGGAACGCTCAGTGTTAACCTTATACTCATTTCCTTCTTTAAAGGGAGGGCAAGAGAAGGGGTGCTTAGGCATGGGTAGTTCTATTTCTTGCTAACTCCCATCAGAGGAAGCGGATTGGCAACAAAAAAGAAACATGGCTTAGTTCAGCAGAGCTAGTAGTGGCTCAGAATGTTTACTTTTTAATGATGGTTATCAATTTCAAACACTGGATGGCTGGGAATTACATCCATGCAAGGCTCAGAAAATGCTTGTATGTGTTTTATGTGAACTATATCTCAATGAAGCTGAAAGAAAAACAAGAAAAAGACCTTATTACTCAAACCGTGGGCTGAGGACCAGCCCCATTACATTCATCCCACCTGTTTCTCCAGAAAATAGTTCCCATAATCTAATCTACAAGTTATCATGATCTTTTAAGATCCAGATGGTGGACTTCACTTGATCCTCAAAAAGTGTTCAACCATTCGCTGTACTGCAATTTTACGATGTCATGCATTTTACCTCTTTATAGAGAACTAGACTATCAGTACCAGATTTCTCAACCTTTGCTACTCAAGAGATGGTGAACCAGCCCAGTGATTTCACTTGAGGACTTGACAGAAACACAGAATCTCATGTCCCAGTGGTAGAGCAAGCAAACACACATGGGGCTGATAATTCACAAATGTGAGTAAAATAGAGTGGAAAGAATATTGTATAGTTTAGAAAAAGACCAGTCCAGGCATACTGGTTATGTCTCCTCACTAGCCTATTGATTATTATGACTTTACATTGTAAATTCCCCAATAACAGCAGTCACCTTCTGTGATATTGTGATTTACAATAAAAAATGTATATTTGGTCTTTGTCCCCATTTCTGGCAAGGAGCTCCTAAAACCCCGGGAATTTCCTAAGTGCTTAGAGTGAAAAAGGTGTCTTTTGTTATGTTAATAAGGCGATTTCAGGAAAGCCCCTAGATTACCTAAGGATGGGGTTGGTCACCAGAGCAACCGACCTTGTGTTAGAGTGTTGGAATTTTCAGTCCCACTCCCCACTCTGACCTCTAGGGAGGGAAGAGAAGCTGGAGGTTAAATCATTTGTCAGTGGCCAATGGGTTAATCAAGCATTTCTGTAAAAGCCTCCCTAAGAACCTAAAAGGACAGGGTTCAGAGAGCTTCAAGATCGAGGGGCATATAAAGGTGCCCGAGAGGTGTTGGAAGCTCCATGCCCTTGCGCTCTGCATCTCTTCTATTGTTAGTAAGTGGGTTTTATTATTATTTAAGACTTTTATTGATAGGTCCTTGCCTTTGTTGACTTTTTTTAAGTAAAATTGCAAACTTATTACAAATTTAAAATGAGGATGTTAAAAATCTCAACTTGACTAGACATGAAATAATTAAAAAAACCTTTAAAAGTGTATTTGAGGAAGAAAACAGGCTTTAAACAAAACAAAACAAAACACGTTTGACATTACCAAAAAGAGAGGTCTTTAGGTAAAAATAAAAAATATGAACGTTGCATAGATAATGCAGATGGTTCTATTCATCTGGTCAGTGGGCAAAAAGCAAGCACATATGGTCTTCAGCTCCAATCTTTTGTTCATCTTTTATTGATGGAATTTCATATTCATTTCTTCATGTTGGATGACTAAACCAGATGATGGGTAAGATGATAAGACCACATCTTATGAGAAGCCCCGCCCTTCTCAGCCTCTGGAGAGATGAATTCTCAGCTGGTGGATTGGTTGCTTTCAATTACCATCTGCGTTGGTAATTGAAGTTGTGCAGGCACCAGCATTGAGGTGGCTGCTGGCCTTGGGTCTCATTCCTTGATTTTTTCCTTCCTTTCTCCACTGTGGTCCTCTCCAGGCTATCCTTAGTAAAGAGGACCCCCGTCTGTGAATCGTGATCTGCACCCCAATAGGTATTCTCTCCTCCTGGTCTACCAGGTTCTCTGGCACCGAGGTCGTCAGCTCCTGGAGGGTAGGAAGACCGGTTCACACCTATAGGGTCTCCACCCTAGGAGGGCAATGCTGTTGGGCTTCACCCGCAAGAGTATTCTTCCAGCACTTGCACTATTTCTAGTAATTGCACTGAGAACTGCGTGGAGGATCCCCAACACGTAGAGGGTCTATAGTATTTACAGTCTGTGGCATATTTTCTGCCTTGCACTGGAGCTCCACCAGGGCCTGTCGCATTTGCTACCTTCATGCCCTTTCCTGCATCAACATCAAACTGCACAGTCTCTCCATCTCCTACGCTGTGAAGGTACTTCCTGGGGTTCTTCTTTTCGGCGATCTGGTATACAAATAGATCTTCCTTTGTGTCGTTTCTGCTGATAAAACCATACCATACTTAAACTGAGCCAACCATTTTACTATTCCCCAAACCTACTGGGCAACGACTTTCTTGTCCCCGTTGGCAGACAGCCCTGATGTGAGAGCCACCTGAGCTGCAGCTCTCTGCACTGCTGCGGGCACCCGGCTGGGCGGCTGCTC
>PITA01003248.1:0-143232 GCA_004023965.1 Spilogale gracilis
GGGAAGTAGGGTAATTCAGGGAGAGAAACGAAACAAGAGAGACTTTGGACACAGAAACAAACTGAGGGACTTGGAGGGAAGGGGGTGGGGATATGGGAGAGCCTGGTGGTGGGTACTGAGGGCACCTATTGCATGGAGCACTGGGTGTGGGGAATGGGCAATGAATCTTAGAACACTGAAAAAAAATTTAAGTAATAATAAAAATTTAAAAAATTACATTCCCTAGAAAAAATGAATAAATATCTAGAAATATACAACCTACCAACATTGAAACAAAGAAATAGAAAATCCAAACAGACCAATAATAGTTTTAATCAGTAATAGAATATTCCAACACAGATAACTCCATGATCAGGCAACTTTACTAGAGAATCCTACTAAGTACTGAAGAAGAATCAACACCAATTTTACTAAGACTCTTCCAAAATATCAAGGAGAAAATATTTCCTAACTTGCTCTAAACCAGCATTGTTTTAATACCTGAACTGGATAAGAATACCACAAGAAAAGAACACTATAGACCAATATCCCTGATGAACACAGTTGTAAAAATTCTCAAGAAGATATTAGCAAACTGGTTTCAAAAACACATTAAAAGGGTTATACACCATGACCAAGTGGGATTTACCCTAGAATGCAGGGATGGTTTCACATACACAAATCAATAATGTAATACATCACAATAAATCAATAAAAATAAATAAATAAACATAAATAAAGATAAAAATCACATGATAACCTTGATAGATGCAGAACTCTTTTAAAAGAATCAATAATGAATTTTATATCACAGATCTCAATTTAAATACATTAATTAATGAAAGCATGAGTCAAAAAAGAACAATCTGATAGTGTTCATCAAAAAAAATCATACTTAGTAGATATTATTTCTTTTAAAATCATAAAACAATTCTCTTTTATCATTTCTGTCTTGCAGCTCTAAGCCAGCACCATAGGGAAAAGAAATTTTTAAAAAATGTAAAAATTAAAAAAGGGAAAAAAATGGTCACTAGTCACAAATAATAAAATTGTCTTATTATTTAGCTTTTTTTTCTTTTAAAGTAGGACCTATGCCCAGCATGGAACTCATGACTTTGAGATCAAGACCTAAGTGAAATCAAAGTGGGATACGTAATCAACTGAGTCACCCAGGTGCCCATTATTACTTCCCTTATAAAACATTTTAAATTCTGGGGGCGAGGGGATGTTAAGATGGTGAAGTAGTATGGGAATCCTGAACTCGCCTGGTCATTCTAATACAGCTAGATCAGCATTCAACTATTTTGAATGACTAGGAAGATGATCTAAGAATTAAGGAAATAATCTCACAGCTGGAGTGACAGAAGGTGGCAGATGCAAGGCTTAGAGCCATGAATTGGGGGAGAGGAAAGCCGCATTGCTGTGAAGGGGAGGGAACTCATTTTGTGCAGCAAATTCAGGGAAAGGGAAAAAGCAGGAGAGAGCCCAGTGGGTAGGAAACACATAATAAGCCATGGTAAGGATATCTCTTGGGTTGCACAGAAAGCGATTGCTCCTTTCCCTGAAGGGCATTTGGAAGAGCATATTTTGCCTCTCCAAAACAAAAGGCCAGCCAGGGAATCTTTGAGCAGTGCTCAACAGCAGGGTCAGAGGTGTGCACAGAGGGTTCTCTTAACAGCTTTTGGCTGTGAGTCACAATAGGCTTTAATCTTTATGGGTGCACTGAATGCCTGCTTTTCTGCAGCAGAACTAAGCAGAAATCAGAGACTGAAGCAGATATTGAATAACATTGCTGCCAATTTTCACTATCTGCCACACTAGATTCAAATCTCTGCACCAGCTTTTCTGGGACAGAAGGGAGTAGGGGACTGAGTCAATTGCAGACACCCAATAACCTGGTTCCAGCTTTTCATTGAGCATTACAATAAACTCTAGCTTCTGCATGCATTGTAGAATTACTTTTCAGGGATGGGACAGTGCTAGGCATGCCCAGAGCCTCTCCGTGTGGGACATATATGCACCTGCACCTTACCAGGCCTTCTAAAACTTGGAGCTTTGAATCCCAGGCACCAGCTAAAGATAAAATACAGACCTGTAGCTCTGGGTGTGTTGATGGCCAGGGCACAGACAAGGTAAGGGCAGAGAACTGACAAAAGCCCGGGACATAGGAGATTGTTTGTTTTTTCTAAGAGGGGTCCTAAATAGCAGTGGCCAGGAGTACCACTACCCCTACTCCTACCCAGGAACACACTAGGACTCCAGAGAGAAACACAGCACCTCCAGTGGTGGTTGGATTCCTCTACACTAAACCCCACCCTCCTCCAGGAAAAAAAGAAAGAGACTTCGAGAAATCAGTGATCCCATAAAGCAAAATAATATCTGGATAATAGGGATCCCAAAAGATAAAGAGGGGGCTGAAGATTTCTTTGAACAAATTATAGCCGAGATCTTCCCTAATCTGGGGAAGGGAATAGTCATTCAAATCCACAAGGCACAGAGAAGGCCCTTCAAAATCAATAAAAATAGGTCAACACTTCAACATATAATATTGAACCTCACAAATTTCAGAAATAAAGAGAAAACACTGAAAGCAGCTTGGGGAAAGAGGTCCTCAGCCTACAAGGTAGAAATGTAAGACTGGCAGGAGGGCTGTCCACAGAGATGGATAGGCCTAAACAGAAACTGGCATGCTATATTTAATGGGATAAATGGGAAAAATATGCAGCAAAGAACACTCTATTCAGAAAGAAGGAATGATAAAGAGTTTCCAGGACAAGCAAAAACTAAAAGAACTTGTGAATGCTAAACCAGCCCTGCAAGAAATATTAAAGGGGATCCTTTGAGGGATGAGAGAGCCCAAAAGTAACAAAGACAGAAAGGAACAGAAACAATCTATAGAAATAGCAACATAAAGAAAATACAGTAGCACTAAAGTCATATCTTTCAATAATTACTCTGAATGTAAATGTATTAGATGCTCCTAACAAGAGACGTAGGGTATCAGATTGGATTAAAAAACAAAATAAGACTTATTGATATGCTGTCTACAAGACACTCATTTTAGATGCAAAGAAACCTCCAGATTGAAAGTGAGGGGGTAGAGAACAATTTATCATGGATTATGAATCACTTATAATCCTCTCAGTAGATGCAGAAAAAGCATTTGACAAATTATAGTATCCTTTCTTGATAAAAACTCTCCGCAAGGTAGGGATAGAAGGAACATATCTCAATATCATAAAAGCCATACACAAAAACCCACAGCAAATATCACCCTCAACAGAGAGAAATTGAGAACTTTTCCTTTAAGGTCAGGAACATGATAGGAATGTCCACTCTCACCACTGTTGTTCAACACAGTACTGGAAGTTCTACCCTCAGCAATCAAACAACAAAAGAAACAAAATGTATCCAAATCGGCAAAGAAGTCAAACTCTTAGTCTTCAGAGACAACATGATAATCTGTAGAAAACCCAAAAAACTCCACCCAAAAATTGCTAGAACCAATACAGGAATTTAACAAAGTTGTAAGATATAAAAATCAATGCACAGAAGTTGCATTTCTATACACTAAAAAATATGGCAGATGAAAGAGAAATCAAGGAATCGATCCCATTTACAATTATACCAAAAACCATAAGATACCTAGGAATAAACCTAACCAAAGAATTAAAAGATCTGTACTCTGAAAACTATAGAACACCTACAAAAGAAATTGAGGAAGAGACAAAGAAAAGAAAAAATGTTCCATGCTCATGGGTTGAAACATTGAAATATTGGTAAAATGTTTGTGCTACCCAAAGCAATCTACACATTCCATGCAATCCCTATCAAAATACTATTAACATTGGGCACCTGGGTGGCTCAATTGGTTGAGCATCTGGCTTTGGCTCGGGTCATGATCTCAGGGTCCTGGGATCAAACCCCCTCATAAAGCATTCTGCCTAGTGGAGAGCTTGCTTCTCCCCTCCTCCCTCTCTCTTTCTCCTTAAAAATAAATAAGTAAGTAATTAAGTAAGTAAGTAAGTAAGTAAATAAATAAATAAATAAAAACAGACAGATAGATAAATAAATAAATAAATCTTTTTGAAAATGCGACCAACATATAAATAAATAAATCTTTTTAAAAATGCCATCAACATTTAAATAAATTAATTAATGAATAAGTAAATAAACAAACAAACAAATAAGTAAATAAAATATTTTTAAGAAATCATGAACATTTTTCATAGGAATGTAACAAATATCCTAAAATTTGTGTGGAACCAGAAAAGATGCTGAATAGCCAGAGGAATATTGAAAAGAAAACCAAAACTAGAAGCATCATAATTCCATACCTGAAGCGCTACTAGAAAGCTATAATCATCAAGACAGTCTGGTATTGGCATAAAAACAGACACATACATCAATGAAACAGAATAGAGAAGCCAGAAATGGGACCTCAATTGTATGGTTAACCAATCTTTGACAAAGCAGGAAAGAATATCCAATGGAAAAAAGACAGTCTCTTCAACAAATGGTGTTGGGAAAATCAGACTGCCACATGCAGAATGAAACTGGACTACTTTCTTACACTATACACATAAATGAACCCAAAAATGGATGAAAGACCTAAATGTGAGACAGGAATCCATCAAAATCCTGGAGAACACAGGCAGAAACCTCTTTGATCTCAGCTGCAGCAACTTCTTGCTAAATATGTTTCCAAAGGCAAGAGAAACAGCAGTCAACAAAACTAAAATGCAACTATGGAATGGCAGAAGATATTTGCAAATGTTTTATCAGATAAAGGGCCAGTATCCAAAATCTAGAAAGAACTTACCAAACTCAACACTCAAAGACAAAAAGTCCAGTTAAGAAATGGGTAGAAGATATGAACAGACATTTCTCCAAAGAAGACATGCAAATGGCCAACATACACATGAAAAAATGCTCAACCCCTTGGCATCATGCCGGGGACCAGCCTCAGCAGAGATGTGGGTCCCAAACCACAGGATGTCTGGCAGGTAAAATAATTACATGGACATGGGTATGTGATGCAAGCTGACAGACCCGAGGTCAGTCAGGAGAGACCTATGAAGCAGGCCAAGGCTCAGGCTCTGGCTCTCTAGCTCTGGCTCTCTGGCTCTGGCTCTGGCTCTCTGGCTCTAGCTCTGACCCTCTAGCTCTCTCTGCTTCTGTCTCTCTTTCTCTCTGCTTCTCCCTTCACAGGCTCTCTGCCTTTGCCTCTGCCTTTTCCTTTGCCTCTGTCTCTGCCTTTGTCTCTCTTGACTGTCAAGGGTCCCAGTCTTTTATTATTCCAAAGTGAGGAAGTTGGGTGGTGCAGTTAAATCTTTAACTGCTTTTGCACCCGCCCTAGAGACAGGATTACTATTGTTACTGCAGGGTACAGAGTAATTACTTAAACTCACAGAAGCTGAGACCATTGAGACAGAGGGATCAAGGAATAAAGATAAGATACAGAGATATGATTACCAGGAGGAGGATTAAATGGAACAATGTGTCTTGGATAAGCCCTTGCCCTAAGCACACGTCCCAGGGACACAAAGGACATATTGCCCCGGCCCACAAGGTATGTGGATTTCTGGATTCTTGGCAGGGAAAGCCCAGAGAAACTTTCATTCACATTCACAGGTACCTCCACCAAAGTTTCTGGTGGCTTGGGCATGGCGGGAAGGGCAGATCATGCACCGTCCCTGAAAGCATCACTTTACAGAGAATTATAAATCAAAACCACAATGAGATACCACCTCACACCAGTCAGAATGGTTGAAATCAACAACACACGAAACAATCAATTTTGATGAAGGTGCAGAAAAAGGGGAAACCTCTTACATTGCTGGTGGGAGTACGAACTGGTGTACCCACTCTAGCAAACACTGTGGTGGTTCCTCATAAAGTTAAAAATACAAGTGCTCTACAACTCAGCAATTGAACTAGTAGGTATTTATCCAAATAATACAAACATAATGATTTGAAGGGGCACATGCACCCCAATGTTTATAGCAGCAATGTCCACAAGAGTCAAAGTATGGAAAGAGCCCAGATGTCCATCAACAGATGAATGAATAAAGAAGGATTGGTATACAATGGACTATTACTCAGCCATCGAAAAGAATGAAATCTTGGCATTTGCAATGATGTGGATGGAACCAGAGGTTATTATAGCAAATGAAATAAGTCAGTCAGGGAAAGATAAATACCACATGATTGTACTCATTTATGGAATTTGAGAAAACAAAACAGATAAACATAGGGGAAGGGAAGGAAAAATAAAATTAGACAAAAATTGAGATGCAATTTACAATTTTACAGGATGCAAACTGTAAGAGATGTTGAACTTTAGGAAACAAACAGAGCTGCTGGAGGGAAGGTGGGTGAGGGGAAGGGATAACTGGGTAATGGACATTAAGGAGGGTGCCTGATGTAATGAGCATTGGATGCTATTTGCAAATTCAACCTCTGAAACTAATAATAAAAAAAATTAAGATTTTATTTATTTATTTGACAGAGAGAAACACAGCTAGAGAGGAAACACAAGCAGGGGGAGTGAGAGAGGGAGAAGCAGGTTTAGGGAGCCTGATGCGGGGCTCGATCCCAGGAGTCCAGGATCATGACCTGAGCCAAAGGCAGACGCTCAACTACTGAGCCACCCAGGCATGCCCCCAAAACTTCTAATTTTGTTTCTGATATCTGGATCACCTCCGGGTATGTTCTTTTTGTTATGTTTTGTCTTAGTTTTCATTCATTTGATTCTGTATTCTATCATGCCTGATTAGTTTCCATTGAAGGCTGCACATTGTGGATGTACTTTAGGAGAATCTCTGAATGACAGCTCATTTCTGTATAGGGAAGATGCAAGTTTCTTCTAACTGGTAGTTAGAGCTGGGCAGATCACCTCATTCCAATCATAAAAATGAGCTCTTTCAAAGCTGTTTCATCCTTTGTGACTTGGTTTTTAATTCTAGGCTGTATCTTCCAAAAGTCTTAACTGAAAGTATGAGGTATTTACCTGGACCTCTGGTAGAATTCAACCATAAAACCACTGATGCCTATGTTTTCCCTGTGGAACATGGTTAAAATACTAATTCAGATTTTGCGATATTAGAGCTATTTAAAACTTAGTTTTTTATCTTAATCTTATGTCAGTTTTTAATACATAGTATTTTTTCCTAGGAATTTCCCCTACTCTGCTTTCAAATTTATTGAAAATAAGAAAATTATGTTTAATATTCTAATATTATCTTTCTTTTCTAATAGAGTTTTTATCCCTTCTTTTCTCTCTTCTCTCTCTCTTTCATTTTAGAGATTTGTGTATGTTATTTATTAGTCTTCAAATGACCAATTTTGGTTTGTTTGTTTCATGCTAATGTACCTTTGTTTTCCTTTTATTTTTTCTTTAACCTACTTCTATCATTTCTCTCATTCTATTTTCTCTAGGCTTATTTTGGAATTAACTTTCTAACTTCTAACATTGGCAATTTGTTCATTAAGTTTTAGTTGTTCTTTTAATTAATTCATATAGGCATGTAAGGCTATAAATATTTCTTGAATGACACTTAGATAACCCAACAAGTTATAAAATAAACTATTTTCATTAATATTCAGCTCAAAGTATTGCTAGTTTTTGTCTTTTGATTCTTATTTGGATATTTTTTGAAGTGTAGTTTATTAATTTTCATAAGTATAGGGGTTTTTTTTAAATCTTTTTTTTTTAAGTTTTTATTTATTTATTTGACAGAAATACAGCAGCGAGAGAGGGAACACAAGCAGGGGGAGTGAGAGAGGAAGAAGCAGGCTTCCCGCTGAGCAGGAAGCCTGATGTGGGGCTTGATCCTGGGTCTCCAGGATCATGACCTGAGTCGAAGGCAGTCGCTTAACCAACTGAGCCACTCAGGAGCCCCATTAAATATAGGTTTTTAGGAGTATCTCTTTGTTGCTGATTTTTAGCTTTTGTATTTTGTTCAGAGAATTTTATTTATGTGATACCAGTTTTTTGAAATATGTTTAAATTTGCTCTATTGCCTAGTGTATGGTTATTCTTTATAAAAATCCCATGTTTGCTTAAGAAAAATACACGTGTTATAATTTCAGTTTCATTAAATCCATCTTGTTAATTTACTAATTCAAACAATTTATAACCTAACTGAATTTTTTGACCTATTGGTTATAGGAAGATGCTTTCAAAATTCCCTGCTATAATAGTGAACTTTTAAGTTTTTGCTTTATATACTTGGAAGTTCTTTTATTAGGTGCATGTAAGTTTAAAATTATCATATCTTTTGGTGAATTTAACCTTATATTATTGTGTGATGATCCTGTTATTGTTACATATAGCTTTGGTGTTTAAATCTACTTTTTCTAATGGTAGTTTATATAACTCAACTTTCTTTCGGTTAATATTTTCTTAATTTACATTGTTTCTATTACCTTCAGCTTTTCTGTAATCTTATTTTTTTTTAGGAGCATCTCATAAAAAGTATATAGTTTCATGTTTTTATACACCATTTGACAATCTATATACAACTGGTGATTTTAATGCAATATAGTTATATACTTGGAATTTTTTCTACTATAGTATATTGTATTTTTGATGTTCCATGACTTTTTACTACTGCTCTTTTGGGTTCTTTTGCTTTTTAAATTTTTCTTATTACATTTTCCTCTTTGATAACTTGGGATTTATATATACTACTCCCATTCTTTTATTGATTACCTTTGATATTTTACCATGTTATTTGGAATAACAAAGTCTGTTGTTAATGTATGTCTCTACCCTTCTACCTTTCTTCTAAAAATTACTAACTAGCATTTTAGAGTACCATAACTTGATATAAACCCCAAGATTACATGCTATTATTGTTTAGTACTTTATATGTCCTTTGTTGGTGTTATCATTATTTCAATTCCACAAATTATTTTTGGTTGTTATTCTTGTCATCTGTGTTTTATTAATGTCAATACTGTGTTATTTGGCACATAGATCTTCATTGTGAATTCACTCTTTATAAAATTCCTTTAATGTTGTTTAATGCTTTTTGCCCTAAATTTAATGCAATGTAATATTAAAATTTTAATCTCTCTCCCTCAACCCCACTTTTTTTTTTCTTTTTGGTACTTCCTTATAATGCTTTTGCTTATCCTTTAATATCCAGTCTTGCTTACTTGGTTTTCCTTGTATGCAGACATAGTTGGATTTTAGTTAACTACTCTTAAATCTTTCTGTCTCTGAAAAAAAAATTTTTTTTCTAAGATGATTACTTTTTCCTTTTAGTATTTAATATAGAAAAATATACTCTGAATCTAGAAATAAATGACTTTTAGTATTGATCTGCTTCTAATTAACTTTCTGATTTTTTAAACATCCATTTTTTAAACATCCATGAAACATCCACTTACATTTTCCTGTTAGATTTGACAATACCTTCACTATTTACCAGTCAGTTTTTAAGACAATATATAAAGATAGAGAGGTTATCATGTATTAAAGTTATACATATGCAATAACATTTTAAAAAATACAGTTTATCTTTCCCTGTTAGCTTAATTGGAAAAAGTCAAGTTTAATCTTTTATAAATTCATGTTGTCAATAAAATAGTCCAGTAACTTCTCCATTTTATTACATTGTAAATTATGGTAGAAACCTGAGACTATTCCTCTGAACCACCAGGAAATAAGATTGCCTTGAGTACAAGAGATACATCTATGCAATGTACTCATGGCAAAAATAATTAGTTAATTCAGTGTTACTGATTAAATTGGGCCAAATATATTTTGAGGTATTTCTCAATTCCAGTTCCTACTTCTTATTTCTGCTTTTGGAATACTTCATTTGTATTATCTGAGGATCTTTCATTCAAAAATAATTTGGGTTTATTATAGTTTTCTGATTCTTATAATTTCTCTTTTGTGCCTCTGATTTCTTTTACAATGTTCTCATGATTCATGGTCTCTATTTTAAGTCTCTATTATTCTTTGCCCCACCAATATGTTGAGCTTGTTTTATGTTTCTGCTTAGAAAGTAGTATATGATCGAGCGTGGCTTCTCATATATTTCCCAAGTCATTTAGGCAAAAATTTATTTTGGCCTTTATTTCAGTTCTATAGGTCATAGCCATTGTTTCACTCAATAAGGAATATAAAGCTCATGGAATTTATTGACCAAGAAGTAAAATTTAAAATTCAGATTAATAGGATGCCTATATTATTTTCTTTTTATTCCTTCCCCCAAGAATGTTAAAGGCCAACAATTCCAGGATAGTTATTAAGAATGTAAATTAAAAGTTGGTCAACCTGAATTATCAGATATAACACAGAAACACTGTAAAGATAATTGTATCTTGGAAAAGCTCAAAGCCTGTTACAAATTATGGCTTCATAGAAGGGCATTTCTAATTTCAATCTACCATGCCTACAGTGGGCAAAAGAACACAAGGTAAGAGCTAAAAAATAAGTCTGAAGTTTTCCTAGTGGATTTTTTGGGGGGGGTCTATGAAACATAGACTTTCTTTTTTCAGATTAGAAACATTTTCTAACATACTTGCTGTCAACTTTTTTTTTTTTTAAGATTTTGTTTATTTGACAGAGAGAAACACAGCCAGAGAGGGAGCACAAGCAAGGGGAATGAGAGAGGGAGAAGCAGGCTTCCCGCCAAACAGAGAGCCCAATGTGGGACTCATCCCAGGTCTCCAGGATCATGACCTGAGCCGAAGGCAGTCGCTTAACCAACTGAGCCACCCAGGCGCCCCCTTTCTGTCAACTTTTAAACTAAGTTTAAGGTTAACAACTGAGGGACTTCCATGTGATCAAGGAGTACTCAATATGTATTCTATATTCAGGTCTAATATTTCAAGTCAGACATTAGAACTGAAAGGATCCTTGGATATGATTTAGCCCAATTACTCAGTAATTCTGAGGCAAATTATTAAAAATAAAGACATATTTGAGGTTATATTTCTAAAGAAATTTTATAAAGAATATGCATTATAAGCATGTGAGAAATAATTTATACACCTAGTTGTCTATTATCTGTTCCACATGTAGTTTAATTTTCCTATTACACAAAAAAACAATGTCAACAGAAATTGTAATAATAAAGAAAAGAACCACCATCCAAGAAATCTGATCACAAATACCCCAAACTACTATAGAGTTGGATCACATATGTTCTCAGTATTTCCAGGGAGATTGTGTCTAACATTTCTCTAAAGCTGATAATGGGTATGAACTCATAGTTTAAAGGAAAAAATTCTAAAGTAAATCATGTAATGGACATTAAGGGCAAACAATATTCTTTCAAAATGAGGCAAAATTTTTAATTAGATTCCTGAATTTCCTCTCAACATGGACTTGCAGCACCATTATCATTCTTTCAGATGACAGGAAATTTTTCATGCTGGTGGCCCCCTGGTACTTTAGTTTCCATGTTTCTGTCAGAGGTTGGAGTTGCTTTATGAATTCCAGAAGTTATATCTAGCAATCTATATTTACGATGCAATAAGAGAAACACAACGATGGTTATTCATGGTAATGTTATAAGAGATTCTGTTTTGACTATTTCTGCTGTTAATATACTGAGTGGGTTCTCTGCACTTTGTAGATGCCCATGAGCTGATTACTTCTGCCTTAAATCTTTTCCTTAGAACCATTTTGAAACAAATTTTAAATAGAAGCTAGGAGTAACAGAAATTCCTACTAGTTTTGGAGACTTAGGTAACATTATGAAATGGGTAACTGATTCATGCCTTTAATATCTGTGACCTAGCTTTACTTTTTTGTATGTTTAGGTTTTTGCTTCCTTTGTTGTTTATTTTTTGTTTGTTTTTATCTTTGTTTGCTTGCTTGTTTTTGTTTTCTTGGGTTACTTTCACCTACCTTCCCCTCATTACTTTCTCTCCCGTTAGAATGGTCTTATTTAATAGTCTCCCAGGAAACACCTCCATTCTCTCATTCATGAAATACATTCTTTGAGAAGGATCTGGTAAACCATTTACCCTGAAATACAAAGGTCAGGTAAGGTTTAGTGTGCCAATCTCCCTAAAGGCAATGTTATATTAGAATAGGGAAAGCAACACTTTCAGTTAAGTATAATATAAATGACTGAAGTTCTCATTACAGAATGCTAAATATCAGATAGTAGTTCTGTATTTCTTGGAAAAGGTAGAGAGATGTTCCAGTACCCCAGAATACAACTGCTTGTTACTAGATCAACAATATTACTAATAGACAAAAGTTGCATATTAGTTTGTGAAAATGATGAAATCAACAAAAAAATTTTTCTGCAGTTATGAATTTGAAAAGGCATCAACAACAAAAACAAGTTAAGGAATAATACTGTCCTCTGGAATCAAGGTTCAGTCTCACACTTTTTTATTTCTAGAATGAACAGTCTCAAAAAATGTCTATAATGGGCTTTAAGATGAGGTCAAGAATGAGGCCACATACATTGTTCCCCATTTCTGGCTGTGAATTGTGCTATATATTCACATGTACCTCTTCCCAAAGAGGTCTGAAGTGAAGTAGGCTATATTTTGACATGGTACTGTGAGATATAAAACAAGAATGGAAAATATAACCAAAGATATTTAGCTCAATAAACTAGTTCTTCTCTGAATATTCCCTTAAGAAGTGAAAAATATAAATTAAATATGCTTTATGTTCCCAAAACCTTAGTTTACTAACTCTAAATAATAACTATATGTATTGTTCTTCATGGACATTTGTTCAAGAATGTATAAATAATTTCTCAGCACTAATTTATTAAACCTTGGACACCCAAAAGGGGGTTGGTAAGGAAAAGCATGAGGGTTGTGAGAAACACATGATAAATATGCTCTCCTCAGGTGTTTAAGTTTCCCAGCACTGATTTCATTTTTGCATTGAAACAGAAAATGGCATGTGCGTCCTGCTTCAACTAAAAGTAGAAACAAAACAACCCCTTATTACTAGTTCTAAACAAGTCACTTTGATCCCTGTCTCTGAGCTACATATACCTCTGAAATAGCAGGGTTTTGTAAAATGTGTCCAAATTTCATCAGGCTTTGATGTGTTCAAATGAACAAAATTATTACAAAGGCACTTGTCCCTGGAGGTGTTCTCAAATGGTTACCAAAACTTCATCTTAGAATGTGTCTAAAAACTACACATACCCATTTCAATATAAAAAATTATGAGTGGGAAGAGACAGTGAATATTAAGAAATGATCAATGTACACAAATGATAACATTCCCAAACATTAGTACAGGCAGATTACATGATTTGCTGGACAGGTACAAAATGAAAATGTGGGGTCCATGGTTCAAAAAAGCAAGGGGAGGGGGGAGCTTCTTTCTTTGGCAGTCTCCTTTCTGACCTAAGATGGAGGTTTCTACTGGCTATACTGTTGCCCTTCATTGAGCATGTGGATAGTCCTATGGAGAGTGCAGATCTTCAGAAGCACTCCAGGTCCCTGTCTGGCATGTCAGTGCTCAAGGTGCAGGGGTAGACTTGATTCTTCTCACATCCAGGCCCCACAAGGGACTGAGGGTGGTAGCAGTTGTTTAAAAGGGGCAAGGGTGCCACTAGGCAATAACCTATCCTAAGGAGGCAAAAAGGCAAGGCACAAGGATGCACTGTAAGCCATCTTAGCCCTGGGTGTAAGCTCCATTTTCTACCAGGCTTGACTTATTCAACACACAACTTCAAAGATAAAATTGTTAAGAATTTCAAGACAGCCACCACAGAACATTAAAGCCTGTGTGCAGGCCCACCTTCTGAGCTACTACAATAGTTTCTTGCCCATGAGGCCAGCCCTACACTACCAATAATCAGTTAGAAAGCTAAAAGAAAAGGAATACTATCCATAACAAATATAACAACTTTGAATTGATTGCAACTAACACCAATCAAAGGTGTATACAAGAGATATTTACAGAAACAAATGGTAAAATGTTATTGAAAGACACAAATCAGAACCTGAATAAGTAGAGTGATATCCCATATTAATGGATGAGAAGATGGTCATTAAGACGTGAAATCTTCTTCCAAACCAGGCTATAAATTCAAGGCACTGTCAACAGGATTTCTAAATGGAATTAGGTACACTGATCTTTGAAATTCATATGGAAGAGGAAAGTGTGATAATATCAAAGATAATTCAAATAAAGAGCAAAAGGAAAGTAGGATTTTCCATATTGGATGTCAAGACATAAAGTTTTATTTATGCAGAGAAAGAGCAATAGGTTAATGAAACCAAAGCCTATATAGAAACTTGGTGTATAACAAGGTGGCATTACAATTCAGTGGAAATTATGCAGTGAATAGTAATGAAACAAAGCAATTTTTGTCTACATAAGAATTAATTTAGATTCTGGTCTCATACCATACACTAAAACAATTCTATTCAGTAGTCTTTGTCTCTCAACTTATTGGGTTCAGGGCAAAAGTTGGCTGTGCTCTCAGTCTGGATGTTTGTTTTTTGTTTTTGTTTTTGTTTTTTGCTGTTGTTGTTGTTGTTGTTTTTGGAGGCAGGGAGAACACATGAGATAAGGGACTAAAAGTAGGAAGAGAGTCTTGGACCAAAACTCAAATTACTAAAACAGGAAAAATAAACATTTTAAATTGCCATAAGAAAAATACATGGAGTAAAGTTATATCAGTATATGAAATTATTTTTTTAAATCAAGACACAAAAGACATATTTATAAAGGAAAAATTAAGATTGGCTACTTCAAAAATTAAGATTGGCTAACTTAAACCTAGAAAGTTAAGACAAGACTGACTGAGGGTACATATTTGCAATGCACCTAATTGATAAAAGACTGGAATTCAAAATATATAAAGAATTTCTACACATAGATTCAAAATATAGAAACAACCAAAAGAAAACATGAGCAAAGGATAAAAAGAGCCAATACACAGAAAAGGAAGCCCATATGACAATACTATTTTTAAAAAGACACTCTACCTCACTTCTAATCAGGGGATGCAAATCAAAACAATGAGGAGATGCTATTTCATACCAAAATTTCAGAAAAAAAGAAAGATAAAAAAGAAAACAATGTGTGTGGGCAGGAATTCTATACCCATAGATGTGAGAGTGTTAATTGGCCTAAGGATTTTGGACATCAACTTGATGATAACCAATCAAGAAAAAATGTATATACTCTATAACATATAAATTCTACTTCTAAATATATGTACTATCTTTGCATATGTGAACTAGGACTCATGTAGGATATTTATTGCAGCTTTGATTATAAGAACAAAAGGTAGAACTTACATGTCTCCTTTTGCCCCTTTTTTAAAAAGATTGATTGATTGATTGATTGATTGATTGATTAAGAGAGATGGAAAACATAAGCAGGAGAGGGAGAGAAAAATCTCAGATTCTACACTCGCATGGAGCCCTACACAGGGCTTGTTCTCACAATCCTAAGATCACGACCTGAACCAAAACCAAGAGTTAGAGACTCAACTAACTTCATCACTCAGGCACCCCAACTTGTTTTACTTTTTTGATAAAGTTTTCTTTATTCTACTTTGTCTCTACCTCAGAAGTTACACATTCATCCATTCATCTGTTGAAGGACATCTTGGCTCTGGCATAAATACCCAGTAGTGCAATTGATAGGTCATAGGGTAGCTCTATTTTTAATTTTTTAAGATGTAATCCAATGGAATATTACTCAGTGATCAGAAAGGATGAATACTCAACTTTTGCATCAACATGGATGGGACTGGAGGAGATTATGCTGAGTGAAATAAATCAATCAGAGAAAGTCTAATTATTATATAGATTCACTTATTTGTGGAACATAAGGAATAGCATGAAGGATATTTGGAGAAGGAAGGGAAAAATGAAGGGGGGAAATCGAAGGGGGAGATAAAGCATGAGGGACTGTGGACTCCGAGAAACAAACTGGGAATTTTAGAAGGGAGGAGGTAGAGGGATGGGTGAGCTTGGTGGTGGGATTAAGGAGGTCATGGATACTGCATGGAGCACTGGGTATTATATGCAAACAATGAATCGTGGAACACTACACCAAAGACTAATGATGTACTCTATGGTGACTAACATAACACAATTTAAAAAATAAAATAAAAGGACACCTAAAGCGTGGAGCACTGGGTGTGGGGAATGGGGAATGAATCTTGGAACACTGGGAAAAAAAATTTTTAGTAACAATAAAAAAAAAAAGTTACACCTTCTACTTCTAGAATTTTCATAGTGGGATTCAAATTTTTAATGTGGTTATTCAAATTAGAAAAAGCATTAATAAATTAATGTTTATATTCTCCTCCTGAACAATTCAAGGACCTTATTTCTGATCTTTTGGGTCCATCTTCCATGTTATTATTGTCTGGAACTTTAGATTTACCTCGTTTTCAACTCATCCTGCCATCCTTTTCATTTTTCATATTTTTTTCATATCTATAGAGTAATGGGCAATAACTGAAGCCCAACCAGTTCATACCATAATGTGTTTCCCATTTCTTTATTCATCATTGCTTATTGAATCTCACTTTTCCCTTCCTTGTCTCTATAACTCATTTTTGATATATAACTTAATTTTTGGAATTTATGGTTGTTGATAAGAAGTTGGCTATCACTCTAATGTTCATTCCTTTGTAAAAAAAAATCTATACTTGGTCACTTATCTTTTTTGTTTTGCTTTTATATTAATGACCTACTATTAATGATATATCTAAATGAATGTTTGTTTCTATGTATCTTCTTCAGGACTTTATAAGCTCCATTAATTTTAAGAATGACTCATGCCCTCCTTCAATCTGAGAACTTCATCACCCATTATGTTTTCATCTGCTTCCTCCTCCTCCTCATTTTCTCTAGCACTTCCTTGGGACACCTGTATAAGAGCTCCAACTTCTCACAATGGATGCCATAACCAAATGGAACACCAACATATCCATAGTGATATGAGAAGAATACCATCCCTGTGTAGAATGGTTTCCAGATTTCCTTCAACACACAGTTGCCCAAGCCCCAGCCTCAGTTTTTATAGGGATCCAATATGGTATGAACTGCTTGGGCTTCAGCTATTGCCCACTGCTCTAACTTTACATTTCCCCTCTGTGTCTATCATCTATAAATAGCCCACTATATGTTCTAAGATTAATATAAACTCAATATTATTCTATTATACTTCAGAAGTATGTGTTGGAGGGGAGCCTGGGTAGTTCAGCTGGTTAAGTGTCTGACTCTTGATTTCTGCCCATGTCATGATCTCAGGATTGTGAGACTGAGCCCTGCCTGTATCAGGCTTCACACTGCTCACAGAACCTGCTTAAGATTCTCTCCCTCTGCCTTTGCCCTTCTCCTCCCCATCTCTCTCTCTCCAAAAAACATAAAATAAAATAAAATAAAATAAAATAAAATAAGTTTTAAAATAAATAAAAGTATGTGTTAGAGAGGAAGAATTTGTCCTTCCACATACCTACTTTATTAGAAAAACTTATACTCAAACTTCTAAAATGCACAAATTTTAAAAACCAGATGATAAAGCTAGTTAGAATTGAGTGCTATAAGTTATGCACGAATACCTTATATTTGTGTAGCTGAGCATAAGCCTTAACCAACTGAATGATCCTCTGAGTAATTTTCTGTTTTGTTTATTGCCATATTAAAAGGAGAAAAACCAAGAGTTCTCAAATCAGCACTGGGAGGGTGACTTGCTGATGAAGTATGGAAGGTATTTTCCCCCACTCAGGATAAATATGTCCTTGGTATTTCCAAGATCCAGCCTCTTGCTTCTGCAGTTCATCAAGCCATGAGGCATGCCCTGGGTAGAGCCTGAAGGAGGGAGGAATTATAATAGATTCACACTCCTTTGGAAGGCTGGGTGGGCCTGGGCCAGGAATGGGCCTCGCAAATCCTTGCTGTGGTATAGACAGTACAGGCAGACAGGCCAGAGGGATAATGCAGGGTGCCCACATATGTACAGATTGTGGAGGACAGGGGAATATCAAGCTGGTTATAATTAAATTTGGGAAATTGACCTGAGTGTTATACGGTGGCTCACATCTATTTTATTAGGGTAGTTCATCGCATTTAAACTGAAGTCTCACTATCTGAACTCAGAAACCTGAAAGATTCAAATAAGTAGGAAGTATTGACCCACAGAGATGAAGTGACTTGCCCATATCACATGAGCTGAAGTTTATCAGCTTTAGCTTCTTCACATGCAGAGCATCTAAAATTTCCTAACATATCTCTGAAAAAACACTACAGGACTGAAGCTAAGTGCTGTTCCAATCACTGCCAGGCTGAACTGTTGTGTCTTCTTTAAAGAAAGAAGGGTAGGCTCTTTCATCCATCTATTCACTTGTTCTTCATACCTGTTTTCTTCTTGGATGTCTGTATATTATTATAATAAGGAAACATGATGCAGGTAGAAAGTTAATTATAAAGAATTATACATTTATTTTTATCTTTGTACATACAAAATAGATATAATAATAGTTCCATTATCATAAAAATCATCTTCCAAAAATAAGCTCAGATATCTGGCGATTTTTTTGCCTTCAAAGTACAAAAAATCACATCTTAAAAGAGCCATATGTGAAAGAAGAGTAGTTGGCCATATGGACACTGTGATCTAAGAGGCAAAAATATTTCCATTGATACTTAAGCAAGGAGATGCCATTTCTTACATAGGTACATGCCACAAGAGGAGGTGGGCAGATGCTTAACTGAGTGAGACAGCCAGGCACCCAGAAAAGTCCTTTTGTTTTAAGAATTTATTTATTTGATGGAGAAAGAGCTCACAAGAGAGCACAAATAGGGAGGGACAAGCTGACTCCTCACCGAACAGGATGCTCAAACAACAGAACTACCCATGTGCCCCGGAAAATAAGTACTTTTAAATGGAGGGGATGTTGCCCAAGAGCCCCATAGGGTAGAGTCAGATGGAGCCAAGAGGGCTCTAGACACAGGTTTTCCCTTTTTTCAGGTTTGGCCTCCAATCTTTTCTGCACTTGCTACTTCTATCCACTGTTATTTCCAGCCCCTCCAGCATGCCTAAACCTATACCCCACAGCCTAAACATCCAGATGCGGAAAACGTCAAGGTTCATACTTAAAACTTTTTTAAAAAATTCAACAACAACACTCTCAAAATAAATCTGAGCCTTTTATTTCTTTTTATATGCATTCTTTCTGTTTGGATCATCCCAAGAAATAAAATAAAACAAAATCAATCCTATTCCATGTTTGGATTTCAGCAGACTGTGAGAATTATTTGAGCCATTTCCTTGTTCTATATAGGGAAATATGTTTTCCATGACATGGTTGGCTGGAACCACATAGGTAAAATAAAATCTCCAAACTACTTCCCTTCAGATCCAGAAATGATGAGCAATTTGACATCCTGTATCCCCCTGACTGCAAACCAGAAACCTCCCTGTCAGTAGCTATTCTTGCAATATTATACTTCTAATGTAGTGGTAAGTTGTTTGAGGCAAAAGGCAGCCGTAATAATGGGATTGTGTTTCAAAAAAAAGCTGGCTGTAAGGCCATGCTGTAAATGAAAAGCATCATAAAAGGAACATTACTACTCTTAAAAAACAGTGAGACTCTCAAATAACTCATTGCGGGCTATTTTTATAGTCCCCTAATTCTGTTTTTAAAATCAAATGCAACTCTAAAAGAATAGCTCACTCCAAGTTGGGGAGAAGGCCAAACCACTTCAGTTTATGGAGAATCTCAAATCTTACCTGCTAACATTCATTCAATTATTCATCACTCACTCATTCGTTCATTTAACAAAGCATGTATTAAGCACCAATTGTATGCAAAACATTGAATTATATGTCGAATTACTGAAACAGGGGTAATAAAATCTGTACATGCATGACTAATAGAAAGTATAATAGGATAAATACCCTAAGCCAGAGAGAAATAAGGGTGTGATAAGAGTGAGAAGTTGGGAAAAGTCGGTTCTGCCTGTGGGGATTCTGGAATGCTTCATGGAGGAATGGCATTTAGGCTCAGTCTTGGAGGATTGGGTTAGAAAACACTTTTGGCAGGAGAGACTGTGTGAGAAGGGAGAGCAACGGAGTATACTCATGGAAAGGCAAACAAGTCCATTCAACTGGCACCTAAACAGAACACAGTGGGAAAAGTCCAAAAGGCAGACTGGGGCAAGATCCCATTATGCTATGGTTCGTTGTGTGGCCTACTGTCCTATGAATTTGCTGATCAGAAAGTAGACCAGGAAGTTTTAATTGGATGCTGTGAGTCACTTGCTTTTTAGGGGAAGACTGGAAAGAGACAAATTTTGTTCAGTCAAAGAATAACTATGAAAATATTCTCTTTGCCTTGGGGTGTTACGATGCTCAAACTCCTCTAGCAAAGAAAGAAGATCATTGGAATTTATTTTATATTCCTCCCTCATTTCTGGTTTCATCTTGGTTTTCTTCGTTACCTTTTCCCTTTATTCGTAGTTCCTTACATAAAAATATACTTCACTACGTGTGTTTTTATTATAGAGCAGAGATTAAGTAAAAAGATACAACATAGAGATCCAAATGAAAGAGAAAGTAGAGAATGGGAGAGCATGCCTCCAAATAAATCCATTTTCCAGAAGTTATATTAAGTTATACTTTTCAAGTACATCATTCTACACATTATTCTCTGACAATCATAACTAAGAAGTTCTCTAATTTCTAGTTAGAAATGTTTTCCATATGTAATTTTATACAGCCCTTGCTCTATAAGTACAGTGAACACTGCTTTATATAATAACATGTTTTAAAAAAAATGAGGTCTCTTAACATAGAATTGTTAAGCAGGCAGGTGAAGACATTTTTTTTTTAACCCAGTGTCAAAGAAATAGCCAGATCTGCTCCTGCAGTACATCCAAATTAATGCTTATATATTAATGCTTGTAACAACACTATGACGTACCAATTCAGAGCAAAACATGCCAAGTCAGAGTAATCTGCCATGTCCAAAGATTACATGACCAGGGGCACCTGTGTGTCTCAGTGAGTTAAGCCTCTGTCTTCAGCTCAGGTCATGATCTCAGGGTCCTGGGATTGGGCCCCACATTGGGCTCTCTGCTCTGCAAGGAGCCTGCTTCCCCCTCTCGGTCTGCCTGACTCTGCCTACTTGTGATCTTTCTGTCAAAAAAATAAATAAAATCTTAAAAAAATACTACATGACCATTGTAATAATAGTGAAGATGGATAATTAAATATGTGCCCCAGAGCAAAATTCAGTGACCATTTCCAAATGAGTCATTCATATCTCCCTTAGTATTTTCTTTGCATAAAAGTATAAATATGAATATTAAGTATGAAATCCATTAATGTATGTGCTTAATGTTATCTTCTTTTCACTGAAATATAATTGGTATCCAATATTATATTGATTTCAGGTGTAGAACATAATGATTTGGCATTTGTATCCATTGCAAAATCATCACTACAATCAGTCTAGTTACCATCTGTCACCATACAAAGTTAAAAATTATTTTTTTCTTATAATGGGAACTTTTAAGATTTACTTTCTTAACATCTTTCAAATGTGCAATATAATAGTATTGGTGATAGCCCCCATGATGTACATTACACCACAATGAATTATTTATTTTATAACTGAAAGTTTGTACTTCTTGATCCCCTTCACCCATTTTACCCATTTCCCAACCCCCTTTCCCTCTGGCAACCAACAGTCAGTCCTCTGGATCTTTAAGTTTTGTTTTGTTTGTTCATTTGTTTCGTTTTCAGACTCCACATATAAGTGGAATCATATAGTATATGTCTTTCTCTGTCTGGCTTATTTCACTTAGCATAATACCCTCTAGGTCGATCTATGCTGTCACTAATGGCAAGATTTCATTCCTTTTTATAGCTGAGTAAAATTTCATTCTGTGTGTGTGTGTGTGTGTGTGTGTGTGTGTGTGTGTGTGTATATATATATATATATATATGGCACATCTTCTTTATTCATTCCTCCATCAATGGACACTTAGGTTGTTTTCATATTTTGGCTATCACAAATAATGCTTCAATGAACGTAGAGGTGCATGTATCTTTTCAAATTCATGTTTTCATAAATACCCAGAAATGGAATTATAGATCATATTCTATTTTTTAAAAATTTTTCAGGAACTTCCATACTGTTTACTATAGTGGCTGCCCCAATTTACATTCCCAACAAGAATGTATGAGGATTCTATTTTCTCAACGTTCTCATCAACACATACTATTTCTTGTCCTTGTGATAATAGCCACTCTACCAGGTGTGAGGTGATATTTCATTGTGGTGTTGATTGGCATTTCATGGTGGTTAGTGGCATTGATTATCTTCTTATGTGTATGTCTTCTTTGGAAAAAAAAAAGTCAATTCGGGTCCTCTACTCAGTTTTTAATCAGTCTTTGTATTGTTATTATTAAAACTTGTATAAGTTATTTATATATTTTGGAAATTAACCTCCTATATCAAACTAAAAAGGATTAAAAAGTGAGAAGATCCATCAAGAAAAGGAAAAGACAAATATTAAATGGGAGAAAATATATGCAAAGCTTTTTAGTTTGATGTAGTCCCATTTGTTTATTTTAGTTTTTATTGCCCTTGTTTTTAGAGTCAGATCCAAATCCAGACCCATGTCAAGACCCATGTCAAGGAGCTTATTGCTTAGGTGTTTTATAGTTTCTAGGTGTTTTATAGTTTCAGGCATTATATTCAAGTCTCTAATCCAGTTTGAGTTAAATTCTGTGTATGGCATAAGATAGTAATCCAATTTCATTCTTTTGTGTGTGGCTTCCCAGTTTTCCCACACCATTCCTTTCCCCATTGTATATTCTTGCCTCCTTTGTTGTATATTAATTGGCCATATAAGCATAGATTTATTTCTAGTTTCCCTCTTCTGTGTCATTGACCTATGTGTCTGTTTTTATGCCAATACATACTCTTTTGATTACCATAGCTTTGTAATACAGTTTTAAATCACAGAGTATAATGCCTCTAGCTTTGTTTTTCTTTCTCAAGACTTCTTTGGCTAATCAGGATTTTTTGTGGTTCCACACAAATGTTAGGATTCTTTGTTCTATTTCTGTGAAAAAATGTAATTTCAATTTTGATAGGGATCACATTGAATCTGTAGATTGCTTGAGTTGTATGGATATTTTAACAATACTAATTCTTCCAATCCATGAGCATGGAATATCTTCCGGATTTATTTGTATCTTCTTCAGTTCCTTTCATTAGTGTCTTATAGCTTTCTGTGTATAGGTCTTTCACCTCTTTGGTTAAATTTATCCCTAGGTATTTTTTTTGATGCAGTTGTAAATGGAATTATTTTCGTAGTTTCTCTTTCTTTTAAAGTTTGATATTAGCATATAAAAATTAAATTGATTTTTGTATATTTATGTTGTACCCCGAAACTTTAACAAATTTGTTCTTCTTTTTTACTTCTAATAGCTTTTTGGTTGCAATCTTTAAGGTTTTCTATATATAAAACTATGCCTTCCATAAATAAGATGCTTAATTCTTTCTTTCCAACTTGGATTTTTTAAATTTCTTTTTCCTACCTCATTGCTCTGGCTAGGCTTCCATTACTATGTTGAATAAAAGTGGCAAGAGTGGGCATCCTTATCTTGTTCCTGATCTTATTTTTTGTTGTTGTTGTTGTTCCTGATCTTAAAGGAGTATAATGTCACTGGTTATGTTAGCTTTGGGCTTTTTATCTTTGGCCTTTATCATACTGAGGTATGTTCCATTTATATCCACTTTATTGAGAATTTTTATCATCAGTTAATGTTTCATTCTGTCAAACACTTTTTTCTTCATCTGTTAAGATGATCTTATGATTTTTATCCTTTATTTTGTCAATACCCCCAGTATTTTCTATTCACCCAGCATTGCTCTAGTTGTAAACTTGTAAATATCAAGGACTCTATGTAATTATATGTATGTGAGGCAAGTTAAAAGTAAATATCCAACCAATGTCCAAATGACTTGCTTAGATCTAGTTAAAACATTGTTGTATCCACCTGAAGCACTAGGAATGAACATGAAAATAAGAAGAATCAGAGCTGAAGTTCCTCTAATCCTATAAATATTTACTCTGTACATTGGGAAGAGATACTGAATTACACATTTGTTGGTTGTTTAACTTATTATACAATATCTTAGCAGATATTGAAGTACATAGTTAATTGTAAAATTTATGCCTATATGCTGGATGTTGGGAGGGGGGAGTCATGGGAGAAGTGTGGTGTGACTTCTGTGCCAGCATGCTAAGGTAGCCAAAGCAAATCCTTACTCTTAATATAAATACATTTCCTTGAGAGATTTTCTAGCATTTAGTTTGACCCACACATACTGTCCAGATAATACCTCTCTCCCCAAAAAAGTAAGAAAAAACATTAATAAAGACAGGAAGCTTTCAAATTTCCACACACATTAACATACCAGAGTATAATAGTTTTGAAACCATTTCTGCTTAATGAACACCCACATTTGCATTTCAAGAGCACCTTAGGGTACAATAAAGTCAATACAGCATAGATAATTTTGAAGCCAACCCTTTTCTCTCTCTAAAAGGTCTTTTAACTATAAAAACCAATTTTAATAAAAGGCATCTGTATTCAAGATCCTCCATTATACAACATACTTCATAACGTAAAAGTTTTGGCCTGAAGACCAACTTTAAGGAATTCACAGTAGAATAATATCATTATTAGTCATGACTGTGTACAGAAAATTGTGTTTTGTTGCCCTTCCAACATGAGGTTAAAACAGGAAACTGAATTAAATCTGTAGGAGAATTCCTTAGCTTTCCATCTAACTTGGTGACTACATAAAGGATGGGGTTGAAAATTAAGGCTTTCTTACAATCCATTAAAGATACTGCCAAAGGTATTGAAGAGAAAACCCACATTTGGTCAAAAGTAACAAGACTAAACTAAAACACTTTAAACCAAACTCCAGAAATGTCTCCAGTTATAGCAGGAGATAGAAAAAACTAGTTTTAACCATCTCCACATGCCCAAGACCTTGATTGTCACTACATCTAAAATGATGAAGTCCAAAAAGAGTAGAAAATTCATAAAGCACAGAAACTCATAAAGTATATACTTATATCATATATTTAATTTTCACATATAATTTATAATGTATATTATAAATTTAATTTAATTCATGGTCAGAGTTATTCTATATTTTTAAAATACCTCTTATTTGGGGAAGACTTCTTTGACTACCTTATCCAAAAGTAGCTACTCCCTTCAGCCTTAATTCTTTGTTTTGTTAAAATTCAATTAGCCAACATATATCATTAGCCTCAGATGTAGTGTTCGACAATTCATTAGTTGCATATATACCCAGTGCCCATCACATCACATGCCTTCTTAATGCCCATCACCCAATTACCTCATCCCCTCACCCATTTCCCCTCCAGCACCATCAGTTTGTTTCCTATAGTTAAAAGTCTCAGGGGCGCCTGGGTGGCTCAGTTGGTTAAGCGACTGCCTTTGGCTCAGGTCATGATCCCGGAGACCCAGGATCGAGCCCCACATTGGGCTCCCTGCTCAGCTGGAAGCCTGCTTCTCCCTCTCTCACTCCCCCTGCTTGTGTTCCCTCTCTGGCTGTGTTTCTCGCTGTCAAATAAATAAAATCTTAAAAAAAAATTTATAAATTTATAAAAGTCTCTTGTGGTTTTTCTCCCTCTTTGATGACTTCCCATTTAGTTTTCCTTCCCTTCCCCTATGATGCTCTGTGCTGTTTCCTATATTCCACATATGAGCAAAACCATATGATAACTGTCTTTCTTTGACTGATTTATTTTACCCAGCATAATACCCTCAAGCTCCATGTAGGTTAATATAAATGGTAAATATTCATCTTTTCTGAATGGCTGAATAATATTCCATTGTATAAATACCCAAATGTCAATGGATATCTCAGCTCTTTCCCCACATTTAGTGATATCCCTATCAAAATATCATTGACATTTTTCACAGAGCTGGAGGAAAACAATTCTAAAATTTGTACCAGAACCAGAAAACACCCTGAATAGCCAGAGAAATATTGAAAAACAAAACCAAAGCTGGTGGCATCATGATGCCTGACTTCAAGCTATATTACAAAACTGTGATCATCAAGACAGAATGGTACTGGCACAAAAACAGACACACAGATTCAATGAAACAGAATAGAGAACCCGGAAATGGACCCTCAACTAATCTTTGACAAAGCAGGAAAGCATGTCCAATATAAAAAGACAATCTCTTCAATAAATGATACTGGGAAAATTGGGCAGAAGAATGAAATGCAAAAAATAAAAAATAAAACTGGGCCATTCTCTTACACCATATATAAAGATAAACTTTCAGTCGTAATCCTTGCAACCAATTTAAATTTTCCTCATAGCACCTACTTCCCACTGACATTTTTTCTATTTTCTAAGTTTATTGTGTGCCCTTCAACTACTGTGTCCTTGTTAAGCTCCTGAATGGTACCATCCACAGTGTCTTACATAATAGGCACTTACTAATTATTTGTTTAGTCAGCGAATGATTAAATGAAATAAACAAACTTGATCAATATGAGTCTCTCTCTCCTTGCCCCATGTACCCAAGCACTGTGAACGTCTCAATAGTGAGCTCCTCATGAGCAGGTAGTGGGGTGCCTGACTCCTAATGAGCACTCAGTAATTTAGTAACTATTTGGGGAAGAGGATGCTCTATTAATTTTCTATTGTTACTGTAATAAATTACCATAAACTCAATAGTTGAAAATAATACAAATTTATTATTTTATAGTCTGGAAGGCCAGAATTCTGACACAGCTAAAATCAAGGTAGTGGTACAGCTGCATTCCTTTCTGTAGACTCTGAATTAGATCTTATTCCTTGCCTTTTCCAGCTTTTAGAAGCTATCTCTATTCCTTGGCTGGTGGACCACTTCTTCTGTTTTTAAAGCCAACAATGATGGATGGAGTCGCTCTCACTATTGAATCACTCTGACCCTGCTTCTGTCATCTCTTTCTCTTCTTTCAGCCTCCCTCTTCCACTTTTAAGGACCCTGATGATTATTGTAGGTCTGCCTGGGAAATCCAGGATAATCTCCCCATCTCAAAGTCACCCAATTAACAACCTAAGTTCCAACTGCAACCTTAAATCTCCCTTACCATGTAACATATATTCAGAGGTTCTGGGGATTATATGTAGATATATTTAGGGGCTATTATTCTCTTTGTTTGAAGGTTTGGTGAGTCAGGGAGTGAGTACACTCATGAGCCAGTAAGAAGACTGTTCTAAACAGCACAGTGGCTTGTAAAGGTAGCAAGTTTTCATAAAATAGTCAAAGATGATTTAACTTGAAGGGAAGGGAAATAGGAAATACCTGAATCCACTTTTGATCAGAAGAGTGAGATAATGAAAGTTAAGTTTATGGAAAACTAATCAGGAAAGAAAGTGCCACGTGCTTTCAAGAAAAAAAGAGACTGGAGGTAACAAGACCACAAAAAGAACAGATATAAAGAGATTTGGATATTAGGGATAAGGGTCTGAACTAGAGAGGAAGGGATAAATGTGAGAGACCCTTCAGAAAATGACTTAATGTTGGGGCACCTCGGTGGATTCAATGGTTAAGTGGCTGCTTTCAGCTCAAGTCGTGATCCCAGGGGCCTGTTCCCTGTTCAGTGAGGAGCCTGCTTCTTCCTTTTCTTTGTCATTCCCTCCATTTGTGCTCTCTGGCTCTCAATCTCTCTGTCAAATAAATAAATAAAATCTTTAAAAAAATGACTTAATGTTGATAAGGAACAAAGAGGAGACATGAGTCAAATATGTCTATGAGATGATGAGCCTAAGAGATTAATGAAGAAACCAAGAAGTAGAAAGTGGAGACAAGATCTCTAGGTGGAAACATTCAGTTTCTATCCGACCAGAGTTTAGATAAGAACACAGGGCAAGAAACCATCACCTTAGAGTTATATATGAATGGCATCCCCCAAAAGGTAAGGTGGTAATAAAGGAGCTTCCCAAACTGGTTGCAGCCAAGAACCCCAAGTTATTTTTTTTTTTACACAGAATGAATCTCACCTGTATTCAAAGCTCTTCAGTCTATAGCCTATCACCTTATTCCCTTCTGTAGCTCTGAATGGCTCTCACAGACACCTGAGGCCGATTTTTAATGAACAGTCAACTGTGCTCTGATTTCTGGTGGTCAGCCATGTCTTGGTATTTCCCTGGATTCCAGCCAAGCCCAACTGAGAGTTTGGGCTACTAATTTCTGTTCCTGATATCTGACAGCAGTCACAGATGTTCCTGGGCCCATGCTTAAACTCCTGGTGTTTGAATCCTTGCTGTTTCTCACATCTGTTAAACGTCCTCTCCTTGACTTCTCTCTAAACTTCCTGGACCTTACTTCTTCTTACCAATTTCCTACTTCTGGTACTTTATTACTTAGGAGTCCAGGTTTTCCCACTATTTACCTGTACCTTGATTCTGTTAACCTCTATCTGCTATGAAACGGAGTTGGATAGCCCGGGATAGCCCAGATCTCCAGAATGCATATAATAAAGCTCCCAGTTGGTATGCAGAAGCATACTGATTTGCCCAACTGGGTTTCATGTATGCCGAGAAATTCTTGTCCTCGGCCCACTCTCCAGTAACCTTCAGACTTGAAGTGGTATCATCTGAAGACTCCCATGTGCTGCACAACTACTATCATCTACAAGCATTACAAATGGAAAGTACACACCCAAATATATAATAAATATCATGAAGAAGATTAAGAGGAAAAAGAGCAGTCAGAAAGGAAAGAAAGAACCAGAAAAATAGAGTATCATGGAAGCCAAAAGAGGACATTTCAAGAAAGAGGGGAAGTAGCAGTGTCAATTGTAGCAGAGCAGCAAAGAAGAATGAGGACTGAGAAAAGGCCACTGGGTCTATAATTGTGTAAGTTCATTTTTCATGTCAAGCAAACAGTAGATTCAAAAAGGAAGTGTGGGGCTAGAGGAAGCTAGAAAAAAGGTCAACTTGATGCCTGAAGAAGCTAAAAAATGTTAAAAGGTATCAGGAATGCTTTACTAGTAAGGTCTAAAAATATGCCAGAGAATTTAAGGCTATCTTCAGCTAGCAAAAACATAACTGACAGAAATCATTTACATAACTGAGGCAGCTTATTAAGCCAACCATAACTGTCAACATTTGCTTAAGTATCTCAAAACAAAAACGAATGAGAGGCAAGAGCTTAAGATAAATGAACATTAATCCAATTCACAATCAAATGGAAATGCCATAAGCCCAAAGAACATTTATGTGTGGAATTTTGTTTTAAGACCCTAAATTTAACAGGCTGAAATTAAGTATCATAGCATTCAACAGTTTGAAATGAAGAATTTTCTTTTAATGGGATATTTTAATTTCAAAAACAAAAGAAAATAGTTCCAGCATCTTTAACTCAGTCTTCAGAGAAGCAAGCATTTCGTGTGCTATTAAGATAAGCTTTGTAAGGGGTAGAAAGGAAATGGAATTGTCCCTGCATACCAACTTCCCATCCCTATCGAGGCTTACTAACACAGACTGTTTCTTCCTTGCAAATGGAGGCTTGCCATTGCAACTTGTGCAAGCAGCCAGGTAAGCACAAATGAGACGTAGTGTCTTTGAAAGAACGGCTAGCTCATATTTGCAACGTCCACCTCAGTACACAGGAACATTTCAGAATCCTCAACACCCATGTAGTTGTCACTAATGGGAGATGGAATGATAAAGTAGTGTTGAGTAAAGGCTTTTGCATTAAGGCAGAATTGAGTTCAAATATTGGCTCCATACTTGTGAGTGAACTTGGGCAAGTTATTTCCAGACCTAGACTTACCAATTTCAGTATCTACCTTAGCTGCTATGAGGATTATTGTATGTAAATGGTTTGTCACACAATTATTTGAACTAGTGTCCATCACTCTTCTTCACCCTAATCTAGTCTCAGCAACCTCAAAACCTTTCAGCCTGCCTCAGCCAGTCTCCTGCTGCCCTGGTCTCTGTCCTCCTCAGCCCCACCCCAAGGGGCAAAGGACTCTCTAAGCAGCTTCCCATTCCTGAGCCCTAGTACACATTTCAGCCTAATGCTCTGTGGATAGCTGGCTGCCAGGGGAAACTAATATCAATGAAGACAAAACATCAAGAGAAGGAGAACAGTTGAATGACCTATATAGTAATACTCATTCAACCAGAATTGCTGGGTTGGACCCAACATCACCTAGTGATGAGCAGAGCAGTTTTCAGCTACCTGAGTAATGGCCAGAAAATTGGTCAATGCAGTCTTTTATTGTTTTGAAAGCTACTCTGGCTAACTTATACCTCCAAAGGCACTGTGGTAAGCAACTGTACAAATATATTAAACTTCAAAGTCTGCAATAAATTTGAGGGGGAAAAATGTCCTGATATATATAGCATGCTTCTCATTCAGCTTTGCTTGCCTCACCTTATTCAAACTCTCAAAGAATTGATCTAAGACCTGATTATCTGGAAGTAAAACAATAATGTGAAGAATGTTAACTAATTTCTTTATCTTCTTTAATATTAAATTCGTTACCGAAAGTCTCATAACTGAAATCATGAGATATGACATCAAAAAGTTTAAGGAAATTGTGATTGGGTCAATTCTAGCATGCGACAGAGAAAAGCCACTTTGTTAGGTGGCTGTCAAGCAATGAAACTATACTCTCTGTAAAGGTTAAGTTCTTGTTTGTTTTAAGGAAATTTTACAACATATTCTAAAAACACCTAAAATAAATAATAAGTAGCTCAAATTGTAAAAACTAATGGAAGAGAATATACTTTGAATCCTATTCCCAAAAAGCCCAAACTCTTTTGAATCATTTCAGTAATACAATTAAGACCTCTTTTATATAAACTAAAACATTCTTGAATCTGATTAAAACTGTTCAGGACATTACCATGATTGATAGCTGCGTTTTGTTTTGTTAATGTTTTATTTATTTATTTGACAGAGAGAAACACAGCTATAGGGGAACACAAGGAGGGGGAGTGAGAGAAGGAGAAGCAGGCTTCCCGTCGAGCAAGAAGCCTGACGCATAGCTCGATCCCAGGACTCCGGGATCATGACCTGAGCTGAAGGCAAACGCTTAACTACTGAGCCACTCAGGTGCCCCTGATAGCTGTGTGAAAACACAAAGTTCTTTCCCAGAGAGAACATGTTATTTTAAAATAGTCTTTTGGATCTTCTAAGCTAAGGTTGTGAGTCTAGGTTGAAGAGATTTATAATTCTGCACAACTTACAAATAAAAATAGAATAAAACTATATAAAAGCAGAAAGTCAAAGTTAAGATGGAGGCTAGATTGAAACCCCACTTCTTATAGAGGAGAAGACTGAGACCTCAACTTGCCCAAGTAACATACTCAGGTATTGGTGAAATCACAGCTAACAAATGATCTACTGGCATCTGTTCCACTCTGTGGATGTGTCACATTGCTATCACATGGCTCAGGCCAGCATCTGATGTTCCAGGGCTCTGCTGAGTGTGTTGGCTCAGCCAGTACAGTCAGTGTAGGGTTGTGGTCATAACTCATTAGTGTATTCAAAGTCTGCCCTGTCTTGTCCATCTGTCATCTTAGTCAGTCACTATGACTCACACAACTCTATCAACAAATCCATGATACCAGAAAAAAAAAAAAAAAAAAAAATCCATGATGGAAACACAATAGCAAAGTCCTCACTGATTAAAATTTTTGTCAAGTGTTACATGTACATCATTTAAAAATCAAATTATACAGCATGATGTGAAGAAAAGAAAGTTTTCTGCTCCATTATTCATACTGAGTTCTACTATGTTTTAGAGTCCCAGTTTAGTCATTGGTGATCATAAATATGTTAAACATCTCTTTCATGATTTCTTAATTATAGACATTAGCTTTCTACTCAATAATATTAAAACTGAGGAAAATAGATCAATTACACTTTCTCCTCTTTCCTTTCCCCATTAGGCTTTATTAGTTATATTATCTTTAGTCCTTCTACTGCTTAACTTTATAACTTAAAATAATATAGCTATATGTTTTGTTCCATCAGCTTTAAGTTATATATGTTGACCTTCCACTATGTTAGATGAAGAAATTAGAATCCTCCTCTCCCCTCCATATCTTCCTACCATCCATCCCCACTTTCAGACTTCTGTCAGCTCAACCATTACTTTCATATTATCAGGGTTTATAACAGTCACATTTTGTTCTATAACTACAATGTTTAATATCTTGTCTGCAGGTTGATCCCAAAACGTAAAATCCAATAAAAATAACAATTACAATATTTCAATGATGACTAAGAATCAATCATGTCATTAGACTTAAAGAAAAGGGAATACAACTTATACATCACTAAATGTCAAGGGAGAGTGATGCAAATGAAAGCTTTTAAGAGCACCAAGCTCCTCCAGTCTATGAAGAGTACTAGCATTACAGCCCACTAAAGAAACACTTCTTCCTCTTTTTTTTTTTAAAGATTTTATTTATTAGAGAGAACACAAGCAGAGGAGAGGGGGAGAGAGAGAGGGAAAAGCAGACTCCAGGCTGAGCAGGGAGCCCAATGTGGGGCTCGATCCCAGAACCCTGAGATCATTACCTGAGCCAAAGTCAGATACTTAACCAACGAAGCCACCCTAGTGCCCCAAGAAACTCCTCTTTTGAATGATCATCTGCTTGTGACCAAAAAAAAGAAAAAAAAAAAGGCTACCTCAGTATGCTTGCCTGTCCAGCAAACCTGTTAATTTTGGCTTAACTGCAACCAAAACTAGCTGCTGCAGATATTTAAAGCACCATCTTAGATTTTTGTATCAACAAATTAGTACTTATAACAAAAAGATTCGCTAACAAAAATGGGTAGCTCTGTATTACATGACGGTTTTGTAGCTTCAGGTCCAAATTCTGTTTTTGCTAATAAATTGCTATGAAAACTTAAGCAACTTATTCCCTGAGCCTCAGTTTCTTCATCTAAAAAACCAAGGGTAATAGCACCTATCACACAGGCACATTGTGGGGATTAAGAATAAGAATATGTGTGAAAAAGTATTGCAAATTATAAACTGCTATGCAAATACAGAGCATTGTTGTTATTAATAAGGAGCACAGGGTGCTGCTTCCTATGAAATTGAAAAGCAATGCAGATGTCTAACATCAAATTAAGGCTATTTGGAGACAAAAGGATCAAAATAGCATGTGTACAAATTGGTGTTATATCCCAGGAAAAAATTTAGAACTGCTCAACCAAACATTAAGAAACCTGCTGCTTTAGATAACTTCTTCAATACATCAATAATTTTATGCAAGACACAGACTCAGCAAGGAGCCTTGTTCCTCTCTGCCAATCATCAAGGACAGTAGCCGTGAGAACTACCAAATGGAGCATTTCATTGGTTGAGTGAGGATAGAATAAAAATGGGTTTTAAATGTTTGTGTCATGGACTTACACCTGAGTCCCCATCAATAATAAGGAATTAACTCACATATAATTTCAAGTCTCTTCAAAGAGAATTTTAAAATGTCCAGGAACCTGGATTGGTTTAAACACTCTTTAGTGCTGCTCTTTGGACAGTCTTGCCAAATGTTAATAACTACTCCTTTTATCAGGTTCAGCATATACAGCACACAATCCTCTAGTGTCATTAGAGTATCATTCAAATTCAAAGGACTACGGAGCCCAAAGAGTCAAATCAAATTACCCTAGGGATATAAAAGTGAATCTAGGTCTAGTGTATAAATTATCTATGGCACAGTTTACTTCATCATATTCTACTAAGAACTCCAGGTACCAAGCAAGGAGAATACCCAAGACTATTTTTTCCCCAACCTAAGGGGGAAAAGTTTTCACCTAAGTGCTCCACATCAGTGTTCAGAGTTGCTCCTTCCATGTTTGCCTTCTCTTAAGGTTAATACCTTCAGCCCTGGGGATAGAAATCATTACAGTTTCTGGGATCTGCTGAGACCAAAATATGCCTGAGAAACATGTGCATACCAACAAGCCAGTTGCAATCCAGTGCAGCATGATGGGACTCATTAGAGCTGTGGACCTGCTGAACTCTGGTCATCTCCACTCATACTAAGAGGCTGCTTCTTTTACTCTTTATGGCAACCGGATTTTTCCTCAGCTGTTGATGAGAAGAATCTCAGTCTTTATTGAGTAGATATTTCCCCCAAGTGTTGCTCTCCTTAATGGCAATTTTACCCTATTATGTGTATTTCCCAGGGAGCCAACGAATGTTAATGAATGTCAAGCCCACATTTCTCTCAGTGGCTGGATTTCCAAATGTGGTGAGAGCAGTGGACTGCTGCAAGCGCACATGCTAATCAGGCTCCATCTGCACAGGAGGCTGCTTGCAGAAACAGACAATTATTTTGCTCCATGCGGGGCTGCTTGGGGAGGGGGAGCAGCTGCAGAGAAGTAAATTCCCAGGGCTTATGATGATTAGGGCCCCCCCAAGTACACTTAAGTCTTTGAAATAAACACCAAAAAAAAAAAGTTCCCAAAAAGCATGAAAAGAAAATCTTACTCTTTGGGTCCCTTCATCATTTATTTCAAAGTGTTTTCCTTCAGAGGAAATATTTCTCTCCAACTGATTCAGGGACAAGGGCCCAGGCATGGGGAGCTATCCCATGGTGTACTCAGTAGTAGGTGGTTAGGTTTCCCTTTCAACTTAATGAAGAAGTTCTGGAATAAGAGGCCACAGACAATGCTATGCCATTGACACTTGAGAGCAGAGAATATTAAATATCTCTCCTATTGAGTGATCATTTCTCTACTGTGGTGTGCGCAAGAGGAGAAGTCATAAAAGAATTACTGGTTATCATCATGGGAATGTAGAATTTACAAACTACTAGACATGTTCTCAGGTGGCCTCAGTTCCACAAATGGACAAATTTGTGGTTCTTCAGGCACGGAGAAACTCAATCCTGAGTAATCATTTGACATCATTATTTCGAAGCTGAGAAGATATTACATGACTAGGCTTCTCATGTTTTACTCCAAGCCTCAAAATAATGTTTTTGGGAGTAGGGCACATGCACAAGAACAAAAGCAGGGATCATGAAGGCAACTTAATAACTGAAGTGGTTGGATTACCTAAAGAGCTGCCTACTTCAGCCCATCAATATTTGACCAACACAACAGAGCCACTGTCACATCACCTCTGAGCCCCAAGAAATTCTTAATATACTACTTTAGATGTCTGAAGAGAAGTAAGACCAGTCAAATAGCAGAGCTTTAGCTTTAGTTTGGACACTTTTAAAAGCCTGGTGTTGGTCACACATAGGTAAACCATTGGAATGTCAAGGTCTTGGGCCATCCTTGGTCAGCAAGGTGTCTCCTGAAAAGGCCAAGAGAGAGAGGAGAATAGTGCCTGGTTACCCTTGGCACTCCTGGAACAAGGCAAAATCCCCAAAAGACATGACCGGGCTCTCACTGCTGCTCTAGAAAAGAGTAGCATCCCCATACTGCTCCAACTCTGAATTGCATCTCTGGAGGGGCCCAGAGCCAGAATAATGACCCCCTCGTTAGGAAAGTAAGAAAAAGTACAGAGGAGTCTCATAAAACAGATGGTTACTTGGCACCACCACACAGAGATTTGTTTTTGACTCCCACTCAGTGTCAGTGAAGACTTATTGGTCAAGGAGCATTCCAGGCCTTCTCCTGAATGACCACTTAGTAAACTGATGAAATTGTCAGTGTTACATTGCACTTCCTCTGGAGGAACAGGCTTCATAGATACTGACGCAGAAAAGCAGATGAAAGGAAAAAAAAAATTGCCCACTAAGCAGGGAAGAAAAATAGAGACTGGAAAAAAATGGCAAATGCCTGTAACCCACCACCTGCATTATGTACCTTGAACAGGAAAAAAAGAAAGAGAGGTCTGAATTTGTCCTCTACAAAGAAATGACATGTGGGGAAAGGAATTCAATTAATACTGTTAAAACATCCGTATTACCCAAGCAATCCACAGATTTGATGTGATCCCTATCAAGATTGGTGACATTTTTCCCAGAAATAAAACAAAGAATTTTTAAAGAACTACAAAAGACCTCAAGCAGCCAAAGTAACCTTGAGAAACAACAAAGGTAAATGCATCATGCTCCCTGATTTCAAAGTGTACTACAAAGCTATAGTAATCAAAACAGTATGGTTTGGGCATATAGGTCTAATGGAACAGAAGAAAGCACCCCAAAATAAATCTATGTTTATATAGTAAATTAGTATACAACAAAGGATGCAAGAATATACAAGGGGGAAAGGGCAGTCTTTTCAATAAATATTGTGGGGGAAACTGGACAGCCACATGCAAAAGAATGAAACTGGTCTCCTATCCTACACCATACACAAAGTTTAACTAAAATGGATTAAAGACTTGACTGGAATATCTAAACAAAACTCCTAGAAGAAAACATAGGCAGCAGGCTCCTTGACATGGGTACTGGCAATGATTTTTTGGGTCTGATTCCAAAGGCAAGATAACAAAAACTAAAACAAACAAATGGGACCACATCAAACCAAAAAGCTTTGTAATGCAAGAAAATCCATCAACAAGAGGAAAAAGCAAGCTACTAAATGGAAGAAGATATTTACAAATCATATACCCAACAAGGGGTTAATAGCCAAAGTATATAAAGAACTTATGCAACTCAATATCAACAAAATCTGATTAAAAACTGGACAGAGGACCTGACAAGACGGTTTTTCCAAAGAAGATATACAAATGGCCAACAAGTGCATGAAAAGATGCTCACCACTAATCATCAGGAAAATGAAAATCAAAATCATGGTGAGATATCACCTCACACCTGATAGAATGGCTATTATCAAAAGGACAAGAAATAAGAGGTGTTGGTGACGATGTGAAAAACAGGGAATCCTTGTACAGTTATAACATAAATGTAATATAATAAAACGAAATGTCAATTGACACAGCCACTATAGTATGGAGGTTCCTGAAAAAATTTAAAAAATAGGATATGATCTAGTAATTCCATTCCTAGATATTTATCTGAAGAAAATGAAAACACTAATTTGAAGAGATATATGCACCCCTATGTTTGCTGCAGCATTATTTGCAATAGACAAAATATGGAAACAATCTAAGCGATCATCAACAGATAAATGTAAAATGTAAAAGAGAGGAAGTTGGGTGATGGCAACAGATAAATTTGTGGATGTATATGTGTGTATAATGGGATACTCTTCCTCCACAAAATGGAATACTATTCATCTATAAAAAGGAATGGGAATCTTGCCATTAGCAACAACATGGATAGACCTTGAAAGTATTAAGCTAAGTGAAATAAGCCAGACAGAGAAAGACAAATACCATATGATATCCCTTATATGTGGAATCTAAAAAACAAAACAAGTGAACAAACAAAACAAGAGTCATAGATACAGAGAACAAATTGTTGGTTGCCAGAGAGAAGGGATGTTGTGGTGTGAGCAGAATGGGTGAAGGGGGTCAAATGCTACAAACTTTTAGTTATAAAAGTTATAAAAGAGAAGTCATGGGGATATTATGTACATCATGGAGACTACAGTCAATAATATATTGCAATGGTGGAAAGTTGTTAAGAGTATAAGTATTAAAAGTTCTCATCACAAAAAAAATAATTGTAACTGCTTATAATGACAGACAGGAACCACACTTATTGTGGTGGTCATTCCACAATGTATACAGACAGTGGATCATTATGTTGTATACCTGAAATGAACATAATGTCTATATGTCAATTATACCTCAATTTAAAAAAAAGGAGGTCAAGGTAAGGAAATGGAGTGCTAACATTGTTTGCATATCATTAATTAGCTACTGATATATACTCAAAATAAATAAAAATAAAGCACATTTTGGCTCAGAAACAACAACAAAAAATTTCCTAGGAAATGCAACAAACTCGGAAAGGAACATAAAAAGCAAGGGGCTGTATTTTATTTTGCATTAATATATGACATTTTCTGTTTTCTGTTTCATGAAAGTTAAGAGCTATGCTGTATTGTTTTGTGTATGCACACACACGTGTGTGTATGTGTGTGCTTTACCTTTTTTATATGCATTATGATTAGATATAATGATTGTGAGTAAAGTTAATTCTTAGAAAGGAACAGTCTTACCTTATACATATTAATAAGTGCTTTCTTTGAGAAGCAATGACAGCCCTTGATACACTTTGACGAAAATGAAAGGGGGAAAAAAAAACCAGCACCACTATTAAGAACACCCCTGAGGTGATAGAGAGCCACATCTTTGATACATCAGCTCTTGGTCTCAATGCACACACTTATTAACTCACCTGTGCACCAAGAATTAGAATGAGCTCCTTCTTTAGACACATATTCTTAACAGCGGTCCCAACAGACATCCTGGAACCAAAAGCAGGGCTTCCATGTGGGCTGTGGTGTAATTTCCTCACAGTCTCGCAGTACAGTTTGTACCGACAGCATCTCTCAGCAGATTAGAGACAGGCAGCATGGAAGTGATCGTTTAAAAGGCCGGCAAGGCCAAAAGGGTGGAAAAAATATCTCAGCTCCAAGCAAAATGCTGTGCATCACTAAGAGAAGGGCATGAGGTTGTGCCTTCCAAATTATTGCCTCAAAGATACCAGACCGTCTGAAATAGATACATAGGGATAAATGAGTGCCGACTCCAGATAGTCACATTTATATGACTACTGTGTCTCTTCCTGGGAGAGACTCGGAGTGCTTTGCAAACACTGTCTCATTAATCCCCTCCAAATCCCTGAGAGGAAGTTGGGTGATGGCAAGTATTATCAGGCCAACGTAGTGAGAGAAGTAGGAGCACAAAAAAATCCAACTACGTGCTGAAAAGATCTCAGGAATGAAATGCCTCTATGCTCAGGCCAAAAGCATCCACTGCAGCAGAATTGTAATTTAGAAGAAATTGTGAAAAAGAAAGGGAATACAAATTAACCTGTAAGTATTTTTGCCTTCCTTTCCCTATTTTTCATGAGTGCACTAGTCCAGATCCCTAAAATCACAAGAAAGTGACACCCACAATGTTGAGAGTTGATTGAGTAACCCTGGAAGGAGGCATGATGCAGCCTAGGAAACTACCTTGTCTGAGGCTGGAGCATGAAGAGTCCCTCAGTTTCTGATTACACCTCGGGTTGGAGGCTCAATGTCATCTACAACAATCAGCTGACTCAAGGACACTCTCTGCTCTTTGTTTGCTTATTATTATTCTGTTTTCTAAAAAAGGATAGTAATAACACTAGCTAACTTCACTGGTTAGCTAATACTGCATAACAAACCTCCCAAACCTCAGTGTCTTTAAACTATGATCATTCACTATCACCTATACATCTTCATATTGGCTGAAGTTCAACTGATCTGGGCTGGGTTCTCTGAGCAGCTCAACTTCAGGCTGCAAAAACTGGGGTGACTCACTTCTCATTATGAGTGTAGAGTAGTTGTGTGTCTCTCATTCTCCTTGAAAAGATGGCTTGGCTAGCATACATTATTTCCTTGGTGGTGGTGAAGAAAGAAGGTGGAAATCGGCAAGACTTTTAACACTTAGGCTCAGCACTGACACACAGTTAATTTTACTCCTATGCCATTGCTCAAAGTGAATCACGTGGCCAACTCTCAATTCAAGGGCTGGGCTGTACAATGATTCCAGGCTGAGGTCAAGGCTGGGTGTGGACACAGGAGGGATAAAGAATTGGGGCCAATAATGTAATCTACCTCACTAATATTATCAAATACATACCATGGTCCAATATTATGTGCCGTCTTACCTTGCCTTAACTTACCTAATCCTCACAACACACTGTGAGATAGGTAATGTGATGTTTATTTTAAAGATAAGGAAAAAATAAGGAGACTAAGGCTTAGAGAAGTTTGGAAAGGCATAGATTTCTATTGTCTTACAATGGAATGTCTCTCAAGACAGAATTCATGCAAATCCCCCTCAGAAGCAGATATCTGATACAGTCAGCTTCTCCCTGCCTTCAACAGGACCCAAACTTCATGCGCAATCAGATGCCACTAGCATAATAGGACCAAGATTCTAAAACTGTGTAGTTTGAGCCATAGCAACTCTGTAGGAAAGAATCTTTGGAGCCCACTATTCTCAGAAGAGGTCTATAATAGGTCTTCATGACCTGTGCAGGAAAATGAAGTTCTTTAATGTTCATCAATGTCCCAATAAACAGCTTGAAACCAAGTTGAAAAAAAAAATACGCTTAGCATCTATAGCTACATTAGGAGGTTTTGACCCAGAATCACCCTCAGGAAATCTACCAGGCGAGAGAAGTCAGTACATAAATAGAACAGTCACAGAATAATACATAGCCAAGTACTTGCTAAAGATTTCAAGGGTTTTGAATTAAGCCATTGACAGTGGGCATGGCTTTTTTCTGTCTTCTTCCACTCCTGCTCCAGCTACATGCAACACATATAAGCCTAGACACACAAAGGTATGCATACCCCAAGAACAAAGACAAAACTTCTTTCCAAGTTCAAGAAGGAAGGCTAAAGTCTGAACTTTCAAAACGTATCAAGAAACATTTATCAAATGACTCCTATATGCCAAGAAATTTATCCCCGTTGTCTTACTTAACCTTCATAACTTTATGAGGTATCTGTATTCTCATTTAAAAAAAAAAACAGTAACCTGAGACTTGAGATATAACTTCCCAGGGTCTCACATCCAAGAAGAGGTAGAGCCAGGATTAACACCCTAATATGTCTGTCTCCAAGTTCATGTTCTTCCTAATAGATTGAGTAGCACTGATTATTAGAGATAAGCCACATTTTTCAGTTAAACAAGCCTTCAACAGAAGTCTCTTCAAATACGAGCCTTGTATTATGCTGCCTTGAGAAATGAGAAAAAGTTGAGGTCACCCTTAAGTGGAGCTATGTGAAGAGTAACTTCAGCAGCAGAAAATATAAGATGAAGAAGGGTCATGACACGAGGCCAGAGATAGAGGAGTATGGGATGAGAAGTGGCCACCATGAGAAGTAATTGACCCTCCCAGCCTGTCTCCCTGATGTGCTTAACCCAAAAGTCCTCAGACTTTTTAAATAGTGTTCTATCCTATGCAGCTATTTGTGGAACAAGGACTCCACTTATTTTATTTAGACATTAAGTAGGATATTTGGACCCTAAGGTACCAAGAGACTTGGGTCTTTTGGGGGGCCCTTGGAAATAACTTGAAATTCTTCAAGTCCAGGAGTCTCTACAGTCATCTCAAAAATCTAGGAAATCAGACCATAACATTCATCCATGTTGAGGAACCAGACTACTCCATCTCAAACTCAGCATGTGTTTCCACTCACTTCTCCATCTGTCCTAGAGGTTCAGGAGTAATCACTATAAAAAATCAGGATCTCTTTTAATAACTGAAAGCTGAAATCAAGGATGTTTAAAGACCTTTAATTAGATGTAAGTTAGCCAGTATAGAGAAAGGAGTCAAATATTGGGGTTTGAAAACCTTGATTTTAATCATTGGCTCATTAACAATCTCCTTCAAGAGAAGAAACTGCAAAAAAGAAATGAATGTTGGAAGTAAGAACTAACTCATTCATTCAATACCACCAGTGTGGTGTCACCTCAAGGTTTACATATATTATGGATGTCTACTCAGATCAAGAAGTAATCCTCACCCCAAAGAGGCTTAAAAATCAAGTAGCTTCATTATCCTAGCACATCCCTGTTCTTCTCATGATGGCAGATTCCTTGGCGGTTTCTGAGGCAACAGCATGAAGCTTCAAAGCCCAGGCCTGAAGCTCTGTGTGTCGCTAAGAATAAGTCTCCCATTAATCTTCACACAGATGATTACTTTCCAGATCTATACTAAATTAAGAAGAAGGCATTACAACATGAAAATGAGGGGGAAACAACCTTTCAAAACAGTGAAAAGTGCTGGGAAAGATGAATAGCAAGAAACAAATGGAAATAGAGAAAGGCGGCAACTGCATTTGCAATTCATAAAACTAAAAAGTATCCCCAAAACCCTCACTCTGAGAAGACTGTGGCAGATATGAACTTTCAACCTTTAGTGTTCTGCTTCATTTTAAAAGCTTAATTGGAAGTTCTAACATATCTCCAGCTAAAAGTAGTCATAAGAAGTATTTTAAAATTCACGATGGAGCTCTTTAAAGAGTACTGCTCACTTACAGCGATGTGACCACCATGGCATGTGATTGCCAAGCCACAAGCTCCACCTGTGATGGACGCCATTACTGCCTTCATAGGAGCTCGCATAACACTGCTCCCACGTTATCTCGCTGCTGTTGAACAGGGCCCTCAATTCATTAAATTAAAGCCTGAGGCACCACATAATCTATTTTAAAACTAATTCTATAACTAATTTACTTTAAGTAGGTATTATTGAAGAATTCAATCCTTGGTTTTAGCAGTTCTTCCTTTTTAGTATAATGAACTTTAGTAGAAATTGTCGGGGACCTAGGACACAGGACTTGACACTTGGAAGCAGGTGCCCAGATTTATCAGGCTGCTACAAAATCATTCCTGGTCACTCCCCCCCAAAAAATAAACAAATGAAAAGAGTTTGAGCAGGCAGATACACTTTTTCACTTGCTAAATCCATTGGCAATCATTACCATTTATCATGTTCATTTTACACCAAAGGAGATGTATTGGATGATTAATTGTATAGATTTTATGCACTAAAGTGGAACTGGAAAGAATAAAAAGAGAATTCCAAAGAGGCCTACAAGTTCTGAGAGAAAGTACTCTTAGAGGATTCTGATCCTCTAAGATTCAGATCCAATATATTGGAATATTTCTTTTACCTAAGCTTTTAATGTATGATATAGTTGTGGATCTAATAGCAAGATGTTTAGCACTAAGAATGTTATATTTGCTGAATGAGCTGTATCATATAAATATAGGTAGAGACTTTCTCAACTTAAGAATATCAGATACTTTTTGATTTTTAAAGCCAATATTGGATCAAAATGTAATTCTTATTTCATAGCCATTATACTTTTTCTCTGCCATACTCAAAGTACTAGGAACAGAAAAAGTCAATCAAATTTTGAAGAGAAACACTCTCTCAAGGCCTACCCCTTCCTAGCAAAGAAATACAGATTGCACCTTATTAAATCAGAGAAAGAGCTGTGAGACACTATGCACAACTTCCCTAAGTGATTCCCAATAAGAACTCAGGCAGAATTTGGGCACAATGAGTTAGAGGTTCAGAACACACTTCCAGAGGGGTTAGATCCAAAGAGAGCATTTAGGGAATGATAAAATATATTGCAAAACCCAAGGTATGGGTGTTTATACTTTATGACACTAGTTTATTTATAGAAAAATCTGAGAAGACTAATCCTGTTTTTCACAGATGCAAATAAAAATGGCTGTGGGAAAGCCTGACGCCAGTAACGCACACAGCAGAATCCAAACTGGTCCAAAAGAAAATAAAATGATGAGCTCAAGGAAATATGTCAAAAAGACAGAAATAGAGTTGATCTAAACAAGGGAGCAAAGGCCACTGTCGGGATGAGGGAAAGGTGTTCACATGCTGAAGAACTAAATAGTTTCATCTTTTCTACCTTAAAAAAAATCACTATACTGTTATGCATGGAATGTTAAAAAGAAATAAAACTTCAGTATTGCAACATTATGCATTCCCTGAAGGATTAGCAGAAGAGCTTTTGATGCTGTATCTACTTTCCAGGTATAGGGTATGTGGCTAAGAGGAAATGAATCTTAATAATTAAAAGGTACTTTGTCAAAAACAGTAATAATAATAACTTTCCTCTATTTAGCAATGGTATGCAGCAATTAATGATGTGACTGGATTTCTCAATATGCTGTAATTGCAAATGTTTGACTCTTCCGAATCATTATAATTCTCCTATCACATTATCATTCCAGTTTTAAATAACCACTGGGATAATCTTTCCTAGAGAAAAAAATACTTTCTTCTTTTACAATTTATAAATTAAAACAAAGGAATTTTATGTATTTGTTTTAACAAGCAACTTTGGGTGGTGAGGGTTTTATTATGTTACTAATGATGACTTTTTATAAAGTAACTAGAGTATAAATGGTATAGTCTAAAATCAACTGTGTTGGAGCACCTGGGTGGCTCGGTTGGTTAAGCATCTGCCTTCAGCTCAGGTCATGATCTCAGGGTCCTGGGATCCAAGTCCTCATTGGGCTCACTGCTCAGTGGGGATCCTCTTCTCCCCTCTCTCTCTGCGGCAACCTCTGCTCATGCTTTCTCTCTCTCTCTCTCAAATGGATAAATAAAATCTTCAAAGAAAATAAACCACATGATGCAATGAAAAAAAACAAAAAACAAAAAAAACAAAAAACAACCTAAACATATAATATATTCCAGTTCCTTAAATGAGAATATTTTGAAGATTCATTTGGGACAAATTCTGGAATGCTGTTGATGAAGGCACTGTGATTCTCATGTTTCCACCAGCCTTGAGATATAAAGAGCAACCAGAATATATCAAGTGACCTCCACTGCTGCATCTAAACAGTTGAAGTAAGGAGGAAAGGAAATCTGTATGCTACTTGACCCTATAAGGCAAAAGAAGATTCATAAGCCTATTATTTTATAAATTCAAGAAAGTGCACAAGAACATAACTCATCTTCCAAATCCCATTTATTAAAGTGAAATCTTTTCCTTATAGATCTTTTGCTCAAAATATTTTTCTTTCAATTTTTATGAATAGTCATTAATTTTCATATCTTAACATATTGAGATGTATTTGGTGGTAGTTTACTAAATAGCATGATTTATTTCACAGGTGGGGAATGCACATTTGTTGAATGTATTCATAGATTTTTCTCTTCTAAAGAACTATATATTTTCCCTCTGCAGAAAATATACATGAAAGCTTGTCACAAAGAAAATCTTTCTTACTCAACACACATGTTCACAGTGACTAAAGGATGCCAGAGCTTCTGAGACAGAGAACTCTTTGAGATTCTAATGCCCAGCTCCTTCACAACTAGGTCTGTTTAGGGCTACCAATTAAAAATGCCTCAGAATTTTTAAAAGAGGTTTCTGCATACAGAACATAATGTCAGAGACCATGAGCACCTCTCTGCCCTGGCACTGCCTAGTTATAAAGTGAAACTGAATCATCGGAGAACCAAAGAAAGAATAAAAATCAGATTATTTTCTTGCATTTAAGGAAAACACATACATATCTCTCAATGAATTAAAGACATAGGTGCCAATAACCTAAAACAAAATTTAAATTAAAGACATAGGTGCCAAAATCACCTAAAACAAAATTTAAGCCTAAACAATTTATCCTTGACACTATGATAGTATATATAGATATTTCTCCATTATGCTGTACATTTATCTCAGAATTAAAGTCACAATTTGATGTAATAGTAATAATTATCTTCCCCCCTATCAATTGGTCTATTAAAACCATTACTCAGTTCTGTGTCTCCTGCCTCAGGGAAAGTATAAGGTCAAAAGGAAAGGATTCTTTATGGATTGGTTTCCAGAGCCAAAACTTACGTATTCTAGGTACCAATGGCCACAATCACCAAACTGTGGAAAGATCCAAGGTGCCCTTCAACAGATGAATGGATAAAGAAGATGTGGTACATATATACAATGGAATACTACACCTCCATCAGAAAGGATGAATATCCAACTTTTGTAGCAACATGGAATGGATTGAAAGAGATTATGCTGAGTGAAATAAGCCAAGTAGAGAAAGTCAAGTATCACATGGTTTCACTTACTTGTGGTGCATAGGGAGTAATAGAGAGGACAGTAGGAGAAGGAAAGGAAATGGGAAGTAGGGTAATTTGGGAAGAGAAATGAAACATGAGAGACTTTGGACTCAGAAACAAACTCAGGGTCTTGGAGGGAGGGGGTGGAAGATGGATGAGCCTGGTGGTGGGTACTGAAGGCACGTATTGCGTGGAACACTGGGTGTGGGGCATAAATAATGAATCTTGGAACACTGAAAAATTTTAAATTTTTTTAAAAAGTCTATACCAGGTACCAAAATTCAAAGAATGTTTCAGCTATTTTAGAGAGGGAGGTAAAGAAAAAAAGCGGCTTGGAATTCTTGGGAAAGGGGCAAGATCTGAGGAGCCGTGCAGGCAAGAAGAGACATCATAGCAAAAGGCTTCTGGAGACCCTTTGAATGCCTAAGAGCCAAATGGGAGCAGAATAGTCATCCACAGATGGCCCACTCTTCACTGGAGGGAGCACCATCCCTCATCAAGGCCCAGAGCCTAGCAGCCATGCAAGGGCTTGCCACACCAAGAATTAAAATGTGGCCCCTCATGAGCAGACGGCTACTGGTTTGACACTGCCCAGGAGTGATACCTTTGTGTGCTCTGTGACTCATTCCCTGTCTCACTGATTCTGAGCAAAGAACCACCAGCTTGTAACATCCCATAGCCATAAGACAAGGGCATGGAGCTCACATGCCTAACAGTGTGGGATAACGCAGATATTCAAAGACACCCCGAACAGAGACAGTAGCTATTCACATCCCTTTCATGTGTGTTTTGTGTTGGCCACACTAAAACCAGTTTGTAAACAAATATTCTAAATTCTAAAAATTTGAATTCCTGGCCCCCACCCAGAGAATAGGCAGTGTTAGAGAAGAACATTGAGGACTTAACTTTCCACAGATAACACCTAACACACAAAATGTCACATAAGGAATAAAAGATCACAATTTGACTTTGTGGGACACCCTTGTAGACAAACACTGTACTCTATCCTGGGGACATTGCACTCAAGTAAAGGAGAAGTGGAAGACGGCAAAGATGCAGCTGTAGGAGCACATAGCACACCTTATGTCTTGGTGCATTTTTCATCACAGGTGGACTCACCTTCTCCATCCCTCTGATATATTTCTTCAGTATACCTGGTTCTTCACTGCTCGGTGAGACACGAAACTCTACAGTGAAAATGCTAAAGTTTCACTACCTAAACATCTTGAAGGGAGAAAAAAGAAAGAAAGAAAGAAAGAAAGAAGAAAGAAAGAAAGAAAGGAAGAAAGAAAGAAAGAAATGACTGGGGGATATAGTCTTCACCTAGGAAATAAAAAACAGTCCCTTTGAAGACCTAATCTTCAGAGATTTGGGAGCCCGTTCATGAACACAAATACTTAACTACTGAGAGATTACATCCATACAACCAAACATATTGCACACAGTCCATTTATCTTCCGGTGAGCTCCTGGTGTTGAATTATTTAGTTTTCATCATTTTTGATTTTGTAAAGGTTAGATGTTAGATGCTGATAGTGATATTAGAGAGAATGAAGAAATCAATCTTAAAGTCATTCTGAAGCAGAATGAGAAAAGCAGTTTGTCAAAGTTGGCCTAGTAAAGTGTCAAGTTTCCTCCAACCCTTACAGAATTTGGCTAAAAATTACAAATTTGTCACAATGCTTACCCAGGTAGTACTGTCTTTCTTAATTCTGAGGAGTCAAAGTAAAGACCAAGACTATTTGATCACTCTCATTCATGTATTTGCTTGTTTACTTGTTCATTCATATATTGAGCAACCACATATGCTTGGAAGGTCCCAGAAAGAGAAATGCTTAAGCTGTGACTTTAAGATAAAGTCAGTACTTGCCAGGTGGCCAACGGGAAGGGGGGAAGGGTTGCAGGCAGAGAGACAAGCATCTGCAAAGGGACAAATCATGGCAGGGCATGTTGGGAAAACTCCAAGTACTTCAGGATTGATGGGCCAGAGAGTGCCAGGGTTAGAGACCTGAGGGAGCTGTGGCTAGAAATGACAGCAAGAGCCAGATCGAGAAGAGCTTTTTATGCCATGTGAGGGAATTAGCAAAACCACTGAGGCCATAGTGGGGCAAGATTTGAGACAGGAAAAACTGTTAGCAGGCTGTTGCTGACAGCGACAGAAAGAATACTGAGAATCTGACTCTGAAAAATTCCAGCAACAAAATAAATGCTGATTCTGCACTTCACCTCATAATGAATGATTATAATTTCAGGCTTTGCTCTGGCTCTCAGCTGTATGGGATGTGACTTACCTGGTCCACTGTACAAAGGTCTAACTTGGATGACAGCATGGGGACCAAGTGGTATAGAAGCTTTTCCTTAGCAACCAAACTCTTGACTTGAAAATTTATAAAAGCAGCCAAAGAAGTTAGTTGAGAAAACTCTGAAATGAACCATGTAGAGTTTACCAAGTGACCTGTGCAAAAGCAAAGCAGAGTTATCTTGCAAATCTAACTCCAGTGTCATTCTGGGAAAATCTGTGTGCTTTCCGCAGCAGGGCATTGGTGAATTCTCTACAGAGTAAAGAATAAGAAGAGGGGAGAGTGTCCCTCTCCCTTTTCAGCAAGCTTCCAGCTCCCAGAGGAGAGCCTCCTACAGTCCTTTTTGTTTACAGGGCTGCATCCCTGCCTCATGCTCTTCTGCATATCATCCAGGTGACAGGTCTCTTCCTAGTACCAGTGTGAATGGTAGCAGAGAATTCTTGGTATCTGTGGACAATGGTTCCAATATGGACATTAAGACACAAAATTTAAATCAATTGCATTTCTGAAACTTTAACTATTTGTGTTACGTTAATGAAGGGACATGTGCAAATGCTAGGAAGTCAGGGCACCTGACTCTTGCCCTCAAAGTTCAGTATGAAATGTGCCTGCTACAAATGCCAAATCCTCTCTTGTGTCTGTGTAGTTAGAAAAGGTCTCAAATAGGGGCGCCTGGGTGGCTCAGTTGGTTAAGCGACTGCCTTCGGCTCAGGTCATGATCCCGGAGACCCGGGATCGAGTCCCACATAGGGCTCCCTGCTTGGTGGGAAGCCTGCTTCTCCCTCTCTCACTCCCCCTGCTTGTGTTCCCTCTCTGGCTGTTTCTCTCTGTCAAATAAATAAAATCTTTAAAAAAAAAAAAAAAAAAAGGTCTCAAATAAAGCTTTCTGGCTTTTGAAACGAAGAGGGAAAATTCTAATCTGAGCCCAGACCAAAAGAGTCCTCCTTCCATTACCTTAAAGACTCCATTATATTGTCTTTCCCTGGCATGCTTATAACACCCACCACCAACCACAGCGACTAAGCTGTCTTGTGTCCTCTCACATTTGTGTTCTGGTAACACAGCCTCTGCGTTGCCCATCTATAAAATAGAGAAGACAGACTTTAGATTTAGCCCCTAGTACTAAGATCACTATTTCACAGTAAAGGACACTGGAGCCAAGAATCTCATTCATGGTCAATCTAACCAAAGAGTTTGCCACTGGCATTAGCCACAGAAGACTTCTCTATTAAGCTACAAGTTCTAAGCCTGTCCTCTAATTATTTCATTAGCTGAAAAGCAGAATTAAAGGATGCATGGAATTAGGCCACTGACCCAACCAGTAGAGATGTTATAAACTGCCAACAACAAGCACCCAACTTCTTACTATCTGAGCAAAGCAGGCACAACTTTTGGCAGCTTCTTTAAATCTCTTGAAGGCGGGATGTAGGGCAAGCAGAAAGCCTTCATCACAGATGCCAACCCTAGAGATGCATTTGATAGCAAAATCTTTCCCCTTCATGCATGCATTAGTGTGGCAGCCAGAAGAGAAGCAGATTTTTCCTGTGGGCGGAAACCATATGCTTCTGTGTAACAGCAGAGATAAAAATCAACTCCTCCGTCACAGCCTGCTCCATTCAACTCTTCCCAGGTATGAACTGACTGCAGACCCTTTCTTCACCCTGCCCTTTATCTGAGGGCTTGCTTTTGAAATGCAGAGAGGTTGCTGAGGCATGTTTCAGCTCAGTTTGATGGATCCATAGAGTGGTTATTTAAGTGGGCTGTTGTTTCAGGCTTGTCCGGAATGTCTATAAAGCATATGACAGAATTCTCCATCTCTCCCAAATTCCTCTTTTTTGGTCAGTTATGAAGAGGCGAGGTTTTGGGGGTTTTTTTTGGTTTTTGTTTTAGAAAATAAATCACACAGCAAGAGCTTTTGTGAGACCTGTCTATAAACCAAGAGTCTGTGCAAAAGCCAGGTAAGGGAAGCCTGTCTCTCTGACAAGCAGTCATTATTTGGAGGAGAATTCATGTCACCAGTTATGAGTTATAAGCTGATGAGTGAAAAGCAATGTTCTTGATACCATTTACTTCTCCCAAAATAAGTGTGCTAATTAACTCAGGGGGAAATTATTTCTGATCTTTGACTCAAACTTCAATCCTCCCCCAATTCATTTTGCTTCAGATTAATTTGCCCAAGGACAAATTCCTTAACAAACTACACGAGCAGTTTTGAGAAAAGGAAAGAAGAACTGTGCCTTGGCAGGCAGACCTTCTCTGTTAAAAGTCAGACCTGACAATTTCCTTTTCCTGAGGCAATAGTGATTCTTTCCAAAGGCTTCACAAAGATCCAAGAGAGGGGTCTTCTTCAAATGATTAGGTATGAGACCACGATCTGCTTCAAAAAAAAAAAAAATGTATTCTACCTTCAGAGTTGTCATGCAAGAGCTATTCTGAAAATTGTCCCATTATGACATCTCCCCATGCCTGTGTTTATAGAGAGAGCTACATCAGTTGGCCCAGCCTCTGGACCCTAATTTTTGTCCATCCTTTACATCAAACTAAGGAAAGTTTTTAAAAGTTGTTTCTCAGCAATTTATATTGACTTGTTGACTTTAAAACCTACAAAATAGAAACCTAGCTAGTTTTTGTTTTCCTTTCATTTATTCAAAGGATAAATGCTGACTTATCAGCCATTTGGGTAATTCAGGCAAAGGGCCTTTTCCTCACATTAACAAACAAATAGAATAAAAATTGATTTTTTTTTGCCTCTCCCCAACCCTCTACCTCCTACGTAACTGGAAGTCTGCAGCCAAAGAACAACGTCCCCCAACCCACAGTGCACACCACTGAGCGTATAAAGGATAGACTCAGCATGTCAGAATTAGGTACATTTTTCTCAGGACATGTATCAAACAAAATCACAAAAAGCAAGGTGCTCTAAAATGAAACAAGGGCACCTGGGTGGCTCAGTGGGTTAAAGCCTCTGCCTTCAGCTCAGATCATGATCTCAGGGTCCTGGGATCGAGGCCCACTTTGGGCTTTCTGTTTGGCAGGGAGCCTGCTTCCTCCTCTCTCTCTCTCTGCCTGCCTCTCTGCCTACTTGTGATCTCTCTCTCTCTCTGTCAAATAAATAAATAAAATCTTTAAAAAATAATAAATAATAAATAAATAAAATGAAACAAGCTGAAGATTCTAAACAATGAGTATACAGAATTGTGAGAATTGTGTAGCTAACAGAAAACCTAGAAGCCTGCCCATGAAACCTAGAAGCCTGCCCATGCCTCAAACTACCTTCCTTGGATTTCCTGAAATACCACCATTAAACATGCAGGACCAAATTAGCAAGCCCTTCTTTTTTGTTTTTGTTTTTGTTTTTGTTTTTGTTTTTGTTTCCTTTTATTCTTTTCCTTTTCTTCCCTCCCCTTTCCCTTTCTTTTCCTTCCCTCCCCTCTCAGCATTAGGAAGCCCTTCTAATGGAAAATATTTTTGCAGGGATTTTAAGCATTTGGGAATCCTAAGAATGTTTTGAGAATCAAATGGAAGCTCTAGATCCTTTCTGCAGAATAAGGCACATAATCCCCAAACACAGAGTCTTGCCTATAATTTTTAGGGGTTCATAAACCCCAGGTTAGGAAACCAACTCCAGTATAAGCTCATGGAATCAGATATTTTCTCTGCTGTAAAACTGAGATGAGTACATGGACAATGTAGATGGATGGGGGCAGTTTTAGGGGTGATGGAGGAATGAGGCTTATGAGCACACAGGGTATAGAGAACAGGTGCTAAGGAGTCGTGATGGTAAAAAAAAAAAGAAAAAGAAAAAGAAACTCAACTTCATACATATGTTTAGAACCAACTCAGTGCATATGTAACGTGCTTTTTTGAAAAGTTCTGTTCTTGTCCATGATTCCTATGATCTTATTTTTATACTTATGTTTCAGACGATGATATTAAGTCAGAGAGTTCTGCCTAGGCACACTGTGAATCTTTGTCAGGGCAGCATTTATATTCCCTAGTTGTTAAACTCAATCACACGCAGTCAGTATGTGACCCCCTAATCATAGCAGGATGAGGAGTATGAGTGAAGTGACTGCTGCATGTGCTAACGGTCCGTGCCTCTTCACGGGGCCTGTCTAATTAAAAGGGAAGAGAATGAACATCTTCATTGCACTTCATTTCTCTAAATAGTTTGTCAGATTGGAAGAACAGTGGTAATAGTAACAGGGAATGATGCTGAATTTTATCTCTGAAGAGAGGCTTCTGGAAGTACAACAAGATACCATGTTTGTATGTCTTAGGACAAATTACTAAAACAGCCATAAATCCCGTTCTTTCTATTTTCTTGTTTTTTTCAGACACAAAAAGATTACCTTGAAAGACATTTAAAAATCAGAGAGCTTTGGCAAAGCTAAAGGTTCCTGGGAACTTATGCCCAAGAACTGACATCATAGCATTAACCCTTATCTTTAAACTCAGGTCATTTCTGTTCTCACATTGTCTAAATGTACCAGAAGCCTCTTTTCTTTCCTTTAAAGATTTAGACTTTTAAAAAGAATTTTACAAGTTCAAAGCACAGCGCACTGCAACTCTGCCAACTTGTGATATGTTTCACCTTCCCCCGGCCAGTGGAGACTGAGAACCTTTCAAGACAGAATGAGTTCAATATGTGAAGAGAGAATGAAAGAAAAATCCAAACAGGCTCGGAGCAGCAGCAACCCTCCCTGAGAACTGTTGCCGGGAATTCAGGAGAGAAGGAAATGCATGTGCCACAAATAGAAATTCTACTGAGGAGAAAAACCAAGACTCCGTCTGCCTTGTGAAATTTAAACCCGTGTCGATTGGAAGCAAGGCCCATGGTGAATCCTTGTCCCTGGGATAAAAATAGAAAGACAGAAAATTAAGAGAAACCTAAGTAAAATGGGGAGCAATTTTCATGAAATGACAAGCTCTATTTTACTTAGATAGCCATGGAGAAATGGAGACAGTGAAAAGGAATGGATATGTTGAGAGAACGCGATCCAGACACACATGTCAAAGAGGTGTCACATTGATTTAGACAGACTGTAATCTTTTTCCCTTTTTTAAAAAACATTGATAGAGTGGATAGTTTGATATCCACTCTGAAACTATCAATTTAACAGCCACTGAAGCACGGAGTAACGAGATGTCAGAGTTCTCCAGTCAGCCTTCAGCCTTGTTGAAAGTTCTACCCATGAAAGAACTGGAAATTGGAGGGAGGAAGGGACAATGCGTGTTTTTTTAAAAGGAACACAAGGAAGACACCTGAGATTGATCTTTTGCAAGGAAGTAAAGTCTAAGAGAAGGAAAACAAAGTCCAGCAGATTCTAAACCACATTTAAAGGAGATGTTAATCGAGATTTCACTTGGAGGAGCAAAAACTTTCATTTCTTCCTCTCTTAGTGGAGACTGTTTTTTTGTCTATGCATAATTTCAGTTCTTGAATTTTATTTGAGATGTAGAATGCTAAAATGCTGTAGAACCTGCTTCTCAGACCAGAAAGCCATAGGCAGTTGGTACAAAGTAGGTTAAATAGCCCCCTGAAAATTCTAGGAAAGGCTCTGAAGCAAACCTTGCTATTTCTGCTGACAGACTGCCTCTCATCATATGTGGCAAGTCTCAAATTGGGCTGATGCTGCAGTCCGACTCTGCACACACTGCCCAGCGACAAAGCCCTCTAATCACCTGGTCGCAGAGTTCTAATCCCAGAGGAATGCTCACAAAGAGAAAGTAAGTGAGATGGAGGAGTGAGAGTGAGATATCTCAATTCCCCCAGAATAACATACTACATGCACTGATGATGAAATACCCTGGAGAAGACTGTTTCTTCACTGCCTGGAGACAGCAACAGTCTCAGCAGGTAAAGGTGGGGGTGGGGCACTGAACAACTATGATTCTATCACTCTTCTTTAGTTTGCAAATACAGCTGCCTTCAATGAGCTCAACAAATGCTTTTTCCTATTTCTATGTTTCAAGAACTAGAGATCATAAGAAAAAGACAAGGGAAGTAGACTGCTAGTCCGGAACTTAGTTTTCAACAGCTCACAAACGTTTCCAGGGGAATACCCTACCACTTAATCTGTGTGGACCTCATGGGCCAAGACATCATTCTTAACACCCCCATCCCTGAAAGATCTTTTCACATCTATACTAGATGGAAGAAGATCTTCTGGACTAACCCAAGGCTCCCTAAGATCTTTAAGTTTCCAGATATCTATAAGTTAATCAAAACAAACAAATAAAAACCTACAGAATATTCTATTCATTGCATGATCCATATCTTAGGCTACCTTTTTGACCCGCACTGCATCTGAGATCCACATCTAGACATTTGCAGATCTGATTTCCTCCCCCTGAGGCTTGAGCTGAGGGGCAGGGAGAAAGGATCTAGTTAAGTACTAGACTAGGAGTGAAAGGACAGAGATTTACAACTTCTTTACCTTCCTTTTTGAGTGATATACATACAACTTAACCCTTTCTTAAGCTCACATCATAACATAAAACTTTAAAAAGAATTATTCTTTCTTTTTCTCCATCATCATTATCATCACTGTAGAACAGTGATATTAGAAAGAGGTGGATCCAAGATATTTAGTAAATTGATTTAATATGACTCTAATTAAAATTAATTTTAATATATTAACTGGATACAGGAGGTGGAGGAGAAGACTGGAATCTAAGGTGTTGCCTAGATTTCCAGGTTCGTACTGCTTACAGAGATTAAGATTACTGAAGGGAAATTGAGTATTACTATGTGACAGGGCACTGACCTGGTCCCTCCGGGTACATCCGTGAGTAATGTATTAATCCTTGTCCCTGTCAAGCTCACAACCTAGTTGGTGGGGAGACAAACAATAAACAACAAACCTAAAAATTGGATTGAATAGTATATTAGAGAATGATAAAGGCCATGGAAATAAAGGAAAAGAATAAAAAGCAATGTAAGGGGGAGAGGATGCAAAGAAGGGTATGTGACGGTTACAATTTAAAATAAGGTGGTCAATAAAGGCCTTTCCAAGAAGACAACATTTGATCAAGGATTCCAGGAAGATGACAGAGTTATCCCTGTGGCTATCTGGGGGAAAAAACATCTCAGGAGGAGGGAGCAGCCAGAGCAAAAGCCCTCAGGAGGCATAGTTGAGGAATAGCAAGGGGCTAGAGGGCATTTAGCTGGAGCAGAGTGGATAAGAGGAAGAGTTGTAGGTAGTGGAATCACAGAAGGAATAGGGCTGGGGGGAGCAGGTCACATAAAGCTTTATAAAGCCTTATGGAACTGTGCTGTTTCTCTGGGTGAAATGGGAAGTCATCACAGGGTTTTATGCAAAAGAGAAGATCTGATTTACAGTTTAAAGCAGATCATTCTGGGGGGTGCGTCTGCCTTCCGCTCAGGGCATGATCCCAGGGTCCTGACTCGGAGCCCCACATCAGGCTCCCTGCTCATGGGGAGTCTGCTTCCCTGTCTCCCTCTGCTGCTCCTTCTGCGTCTGCTCTCTCCCTCTCTATTTCTCTGTCAGATAGATAAATCAAATATTTTATAAATAAGTAAATAAATAAATACATATATATGTATACACATATGTACATAAAACCGATCATTCTGGCTTGCTCTATTGGAAATAAGACTTTAGAGGGTAAGGATAGAAGCAGTAAGTCCAATTAAGAAACTATTAAATAATCTAGACAAGGGATGATGGTGGCTCAGATCAGAGGTGGTAGTGACCCCTGGTCTTAGGACAATACCTGGAAAAGAGGGAAAATCCATCTGCAATGCTGCTGGAGAACATTAGCATACAAGATTTACGGTACCCATGATCAGTATTCTTCCACTGGAGACCTTTCCAGCCCAAATGTAGCTCTTTTGTGCCTCTCTTGTGTCAGTGTAATGTCTGGAGTCATTCGTTCCAAGCCCCTATGTGCCTGGCTTTCTAGACTTCACCAGAGGACACTAGGGGTCCTTATATTCCATCACTTTGCCACGGCTTACCCCTGCCCCAGCCTGCCAAGCTGCACAGTTTATTTCAGACTACTCCTCCACCTTCTGACTCCGTAACTTTCTTTCCTTGCCACAGTATTGCTCACAGTTTCCTGTTGACTCACCTTTCGCTTTCTCTTCACTTTTCCAGGTCTGGGTTAAGCAGGAACTGCATCTTAATCACACTGTGCTTCTCTCCAAGGACCTTCCTGGAGCTGGACCTCATATGCTGTGTCTGTGCTCAGCGATCAGTCTTAGTCAGGGGACGCTTTCCTGGACCTGCTGCTCCCGCCGCAGCTGAGGGTCAGTATGCCAGCATTCATTAATTCTTTCTCTACTTCCTCCCCCATATGTTCCTTTGTCTGCTTTCTTTCTCCTCGCTTGTCCTGAATTCCCGAATTCCTTTTTTCTCCTTTCTTTTCCCTTTCAACCTCTGACAGTTTCTGCTTATTCATGTCTCCAGGCTCAAAAATATATTTGTTAACCTTCATCCTGACCTTTCTTTATGAGGACTTGACTTGCCTATTCATCCGCAAGCAATTGCCAAGGAGACTAGATAAGTTAGTGTCTGCATCAAGCTCTTCTGAATGTCTCTTATCAACACTGGGAGTCCTGAAAAATGAGGCAGCCCCGAATGCTGCTTCTCTCCACTTACTGGCAGGTGCCCAGTGAATCAGTAATATCATCTCTGTATTCCCAGAGGAAGATTAAGAACAATTCAATAATAATTCACCTAGAACTCTATAATAAGCAATGTCACCTTTCCAGAAAACAGCTACAAACCAGAAAGAACATAAAGAGGTCTCGGAGCAGTCAAAATAGGCCACAAACTCCAGGCACTAAAGCTGAAGCACTTTACCTGTAAGAAAGTCACCTGGGATTTTATCAACACCCATTTCTGCTTGTTTTCCATGTAATTTTGAAAGGTAGGGGTCAGATTGCTAATTTTATAGTTACTTAGAAATAACAAATTTGAAGATGGGGCATAGACTACTTAGGCATAGACAACTTCTGAAAAGTGATAGCTGTGCAAAGAAATAGTACACAGTCCAGAGGAAAGAAAAAAAAACTATACAAGTTAGAATGCAAACTTCACCAAAGTGTGGAATTTACAGGTACAGATGGCTCTGCTATAGCCAAACATGGCTCAGACTGGTGGTATGATGTTTTGGCGATATGGACCTAAGAGAAATTGAAGAAAGCTAAGGGGATGTGGCAGTAGTGAGACAACAGCAGCAGATCTGAAATTTTACTTGAGGGGCTTTGACGGCTGGGAAAGGATTCCTCAACTCACAGACTGTTCTGAGGTCATGTACCTACAGCCACCTTCCCTGCTGTGCATTCTGACCCCACTGATTTTTCACACATGACCTAAGACTCCAGAGATTAGAGACAAAGTATTAAGTTCTGTTGCCCTTGGGGGTAAACACAGGGTGTCACAGACCCCTTTAGGTCAGTCGGGGATCTACGTACAGCGCTGAATATGCCAGAGCCCACTGTAACTTCCCACACCAGCTTCTACACCTGTCCCTTCCAACTCAGCCAGCGTAGGTTGGGAATCTACTACAAGCCGTCATTGTCCCAGGAACTTTCAGGAAGGTGATAGCATTTGATCCTCACTGAAACCTGTGTTTCAGTGAGATACCATTATCCCTATTTTACAGAAGAAACTGAGGTTCGCTGGCAGAGATTAGGCTGAAACAGTTGGGCTGACACAGAGCCCGTGGTTGTTACACCATACCGTGCTACCCCAATGGACAGACATAATCTGTCTCCTCGTCTCCCCCTAAATCACTTGATTGTTCCAGTTCAGAATACATTTTCTTTGTCCTTTTTAAAGAACAAAGGTAGGGACGCCTGGGTGGCTCAGTTGGTTGAGCCACTGCCTTCGGCTCAGGTCATGATCCCGGAGACCCGGGATCGAGTCCCACATCGGGCTCCCTGCTCGGCGGGAAGCCTGCTTCTCCCTCTCTCGCTCCCCCTGCTTGTGTTCCCTCTCTCACTGTGTTTCTCTCTGTCAAATAAATAAAATCTTAAAAAAAATAAAAATAAAAAAAATAAAAATAAAAAAAAAAAAATAAAGAACAAAGGTATGTATCTTTGAGGTTTCTTGATAGTCTATTGGCTATAAAAAATGATCCAAATCCAAAATCTTTATGTAGGTGTTCCAGATTAGATTTCCATTATTTAGGAGAGGTTCCCCAGTACTGCTGAGCAGCAACTTACTTACCTTTAAGTTATGTATATTTAGCAAAGCATGTATTAAGCAAACTCACATCTCTGGTGAGTAATTATTTTCAGATGATTCCCAAAGGACACAGCCTAGGTGAGAACAAGGCGTATAAGCTGGGGCTTCCCTCCTTTGACTGCTTAATGATGCTGCACTTGTTCACTGGGACTACTGGCTTTGTTTATATGCTAATAATGATCAGAATCAGTAAAATACTCAGAGAAAACATTCACACCACTGCCATTACAGTAACTACCAATTTCACACCTGTATACAAGGAGTTTTCTCAAAGGCAGTTTAATGAGATCAGTTGCTTAAGTTGATATAAGCACTAAAAAGCAGTGAGGAAGAGATCTGGGTATGTCCACACTTTTAGCAGAGTCCTCTGGGTATACCACATACCCAGACTTCAACATTTCTCATAATTCAGCCTAGAAATCACATCCTTGCTGATCACCCAGTTGGCCCAGTTCTACATTCCCGCCAGCATTCTTTTTTCCTCTACTGTAATGAGAAATGCCTCAGCCTCCTGCAAAGTTTACTTTGGTTAGAGTTAACAATTCTTCATATGCTTATAGAGCAGCTGTTTTCTCCACAATCTGTCCTTAAACCATATCCTCAAAAGTAGCCTTACCAATTTTTAGGACAGAACAAAAGTGTGGCCAGTGGTTTCTCCTTCTTGACGTGCACATCATAAATCAGGTTTTGATTACCAGTAGACATGAGGGAAGTCCTAGCTCTCTCAGTATTGAAAACTATAGAAGAGTGGCCAACACTGAGGGGCGCTGTGTAATGCAGATGGTGTTTTTCTGCTGTTTGTAAAGCATAGTGACAAGTCATGCATTTTAAGCCATCTCATAAACCCCAAGGAAATGTTTCCTGATTCAACCAAAAATGCCCATGAAAGTAAACTGAAGCCCCTATTTGAGCATAGTAAGCATGAAAAAGACAGAGAAAAGACAGAATAATGAAAGATAGCAGGATCTTTTCTCTTTGTAAATATTCATTCATTCAAATAGTTTTTATTAAGTAATTACTGGACTCAAATCAGGCTGTAAGGAATGGGGCTGGGACACTAGGCAAAGGAGGAAAGACAGATGGATCAGATCAGTCATGGTGTAGTAATCATGGTCTGGTGAGGAGCACATCGTCCGGTGAGGAGGATAAACCACACTGGGTATTTCAACAGGATATTTGTTATAGGATATTGGTGGCACACGTGTTGGGAGCACTGAAGAGGCCTTTTAGAGGGTAGACTGAGGTAACACAGAGGTAATTATCAGAGAAAACAGTGTGCCCTTGAGCTGGAGAAACACAGGGAACAACCTAGAAAATAGAGGAGGCCCTCCTTGGATGTGGGCTCAGATGTCTGAGGAGGGGGCACCACTCAGTGACTGCTCAGGAAAGTAGAGGTGGAGCCTCAGGGGCCAGAGTTGAGATGCCTGACAACAACGCATTGCACAACTACTGCTGCTGCCTCTTAGGGGCAGCCTGAGCCAGGTTGTGGGATTTTGAAAAGAAGCTGGAGGCTGGAAGTAACTGCAGCGAGGAGGGGCCATGCTATCCCTGGGGCATTATTTTCAGAAACAGCAAGCAAACAGGTAGGAGCACAGCCCTTCACAGTCACTGCCTTCCAGGTTCTCCTTCTGGTGCCACTAATGGCAGAACCTAAGAGGGAGTAGCCATCAAAGCAGACATGTGGTTTACAGAGCTCCAGCCCCAGCATCACAGAGTGGAGTGAGGAGGGGGAATTGGGAGCTAAGCCTCAATAGCTTAGTAACAGGCACACATGGCTTCTGCTCTAGTAGAACAGATAAAATATGCATATAAAAATAATTAAAAATAATAAGGAACCTCACATTTGTATAGACAACAGTGTAAGTGTTCTGTAGAGGATGTACTTATTTCCAGGTGGGTAGGCCAGGATAAGTTTCAGGGGAAGGTTGGAATTTCACAACAATCTTGAAACAGGATAAAATTTAGATAAAATAAGAGAGGATAAAGAAAACTTCAGGCAGAAGATACAGAGTGAGAAAAGATCGGATGACTGGAAATCACAGAGAACGATAGATTAGGAAGCTGGTTGGGAAAATACTGTTGAGGGCTTTAAATATCAGATTAAAGAATGCTCTGGATTTTTGTAGATTTTTAAACACTTTGAATACTTGACTCTGCCAGATTGTTTGACTTCCATGAAACAATATTCAAATTTAGTACAGGAAGTTAGGGCATCTGTTCTCTCCAGGGTGGCAAAAGCCCTCAAGATAAAGTAGCTCAAGAGGAGCCTGGGCGGCTCAGTTAGTTAGGAATCTGCCTTTGGCTCAGGTCGTGATCTCAGGGTCCTGAGATAGAACCCCAAGTCAGCTTCTGCTCAGTGGGGAACCTGCTTCTCCCTCTCCCTCTGTTTCTCCCTCTACCTCTGCTCCTCCCTACTGCTTGTTCTCTCTCTCTCTCTCTCTCTCTCTCTCTCTCAAATAAACAAAATCCTTAAGAAAAAGATAAAGTAGCTCATAAGGTCCCTCAAAAATTAAATTCACTGGGGCGCCTGGGTGGCAGTTGGTTGAGCAACTGCCTTCGGCTCAGGTCATGATCCCGGAGACCCGGGATCGAGTCCCACATAGGGCTCCCTGCTTGGTGGGAAGCCTGCTTCTCCCTCTCTCACTCCCCCTGCTTGTGTTCCCTCTCTGGCTGTGTTTCTCTCTGTCAAATAAATAAAAAATCTTTAAAAAAAATTAAATTCGTGACTTTGTAAATTAAAGAAGGACTAGATATTTCACTAAACTCAGTTTGGTGTTTAGACTACAAATTTTGGCATGATCTTTTAGGTGGAGACACTTTCCATTTAAATGTGTGCCCAGCTGCTGCATGCACAATGGCTCACATGACACACCAGCTGCATAACAGTCATCTGTCATTCCTAAGCACGGACAAGAATACCCTCAGTTCTGTGAATGAATATATTTATTTCCTAGTTATGAAAGTAAACACATTGAAGCATAACCTCATACAATGTGCCATTAACTACAAATTCAGGTTGGAGTGGGAAATGACAGAATCGACTTGGAGTTGGGGTTATTCATTTGAATCCACGATACTACTCTGTGATGTGCAGGTAAACTGGCTCGGAAGGAGAGGAGAAAGAGCCCTGATTTTTGTAGCATTTGCTGATTTCTGTGGTATAAATTCTCCCACCACAGCCAATTCGAAGCTATCAACCTGGTGTCGCTGACCTCAGAATTGGGGAAAGATGTGTAAAATCGACTCTCCCAAGCCAGTATGAGCTAGCTCTAGCACTTGCTGGTGGGTGGTACGTGGGTGAGGGAAAGACATAATGCAGCCAAATGCATGAGGCCTAGAAATAAGGATTATAATTGAAGCTCAAGAAAAGGCAAGGCACAGATGCAGAAACCAAGAGAATTTCTAGAAGTACTGAAAGTCCTTGGAAAAGTGATCATAGGAGAGAGGTGACTGAAGAGAATCAGCCACAGTCATCTGTCTACTTGGTGGTCTAGCTTGGTAAACTACATGACCCACTTTACTAAGGATGGGCATTTTTACCATCCCATAGTCCAGCCTAATATTTTCTATAAAGAACTTGGAAAAATAAATTGTATCAGTTAAAACATCTGAGGCTAAGTAAGACATGTGAATTTTATGTGAGAAATGAGGTACATGCATAGCTTCCATTTTTATTCAGGAGATCAAATGTTTTTCCCATGACTTTGAGAGACAACCTATTTCTTCATACTAAATAGGTTAATAATGCAAATAAATTTGTTTTGTAGTATTTCTGATGCATGGTGTGACAGTCCTATGTAGTGCACTGCTAATGGCCTTGTTCACAAGGCTGAGTCTGGTAAAATATTTAATTCAGCCATAAAAATGACTACATTAAAAATTGAATTAATAATGATTAAAATTAAGTATTAACCATTCAATTAAATTTCAAAATAAATCCAGGGACTTTTAATTCTCCTTATGGAGAAAAACAAACAGAGTTAATAAGCTCAACAAATATTTAATAAATATTTAACTTCACATTCACATCCTATATAGAGAAGAAAAAAAGTAAAATTTGATACCATAGGTTATAAAACTGTCTTGTGGCTGAGCTTTTACAATACCCTTGAGTTGAACTAGAATGTTGATGAAGAATAAGCTTGTGTTTTCCATCAAAAGAAGGCATATAAATCAGAGCCAGGAGTCAGGGCATATTTTCAAGATGCCAATGAAGTCTAATCACTTAACACAGTTTCTCATTGAAAGCAAAGGATTTGAGTGCATGCTGGCAAATTATGAAGCTACGTGGCACGCTCTGCTTAAACACAAACATGTGAGCCACACATAGAGAAGTAGCAGCTGAAGCTGAGGCTACAAAGGTAGGGGCTGGTAATTCATCCCTGCCTTGCAAACAATGCGGAGGCCAACCTTGCTGGAGGATCGCCTCATGCTTATTCTGCCACCTTGTGTGATGCACACATATTACAAGACAAAAACCTCTTCAAACATTTGTTCTATTAGTTCTTAACATACTGTTTCTCTTCCTTTAGAAAAATGGTTCTATTTCCAGAGTTATCTCCACCAAGTCATTTGTGTAGTTGAAGAATAGTGGTTTGATTTCTGAGATATTTTTATCTCGGGAGTATTAGCTAATGATGCAAGGGCACAGAGGCTGGCCCACATAAAAACACACAAAAAAGGACAGAGTCCTAAAGATGCGGGCATGTTCTCTCTGGGCTCAGATGACCCTGGGTCCAGGCCACCCTCATGTGGAGATGACATGGGACGGGGGGACCATGATGCTAATATCAAGTCTCCAGGAAAGCGATCAGAGGGTAACCATCTTCGGCATTGTCCTACTTACCCCATCCGCCATAGTGCAAGCCTGAGGCCAGCTCCAACCCCCTTCCCTGCGTTTGCATCTATGCTTAGTAACAGCAGCAGGGATTTGGAACAAAACATTCCAAATGACTTCCCTGACCTCTCTGATTCAGCATAGGAGGGTGTATCTAACAGCCAAATACTGAGCCGCATTTGGAAATTAGAAGAAACCACAGGCTTTGGAGCCTGCTGAGCAGGGGCATGGTTAAATCTCCCAGACCACCGGCTCAGGGCAAATCTTTACTGATAGCAGGCCAGCTATCTTTAGGCTGGACATGCAACCTGTCATTCTGGTCTCTGTGGGGAAGGGAAGTGAACCATATATACTCTGGTTCCAAAGTAACTGTCAAATTGGACTCCTGGCACTGAGTTCCAGCCGCACTACCTTACCATACAACCATACAGGAGTAGTGGTTATTTAAATCACAATAATAACAAAATGTTATCACTTTTAACAACATTGCTTTCCTTCTTAAGTGTTGTGTTTGATGTTACAACTACACTTTTTTTTTTATTTTATTTATTTATTTGAGAGGGGGGAGAGTGAGATGATGAAGCAGACTCCCCATTGGGCAAAGAGCCCAATATGGGACCTGCTCCCAGGACCCTAAGCTCATGACCCAAGCCAAAGGTAGATGCTTAACCAACTGAGCCACCCAGGAGCCCTACAATTACTCTTTTTGATTCTTGTAACCATATCTGCAATCTCGTCAGTTGTCAAGGACAGCTGGCAATGACCCTGATTAGCTGTGTTGTGATTAGATGAGCAGAAAGCACTTCTCCAGAGGAGGTTGTGCACTGGGAAAAGTAAGCTCCGGCTCTGGGCTCCGGCACTTGTCAGATTTGGGTTTGAGTCCAACCTCCGCTCTTCCCAACAAATTTGAATTCAGTGAAAAAGAGAGATAATAATATCTATGTTGGTAAAGTTTCTGTGTATTAGCAACAATATATACAAAATGCCCAGCGTGTAAGAGACACATACCATGTGACTACTCCTATTAGTATAAACAACATTCAATCAACTGTTGTCAGAAGAAGAATTTCAAAGAGAGGGAGAGGGAAACCTGAAACATACTATGCCTAAGATTAAATGATGTTGATATACTCAAATCTTATACTTTGAGGTGGCTGAGAAAATAATGAGTTTTTCTTTCTTTTAATCTTGTTATTTATTGACAAGGATTTAAGAGGGATGTTATGTTATTCTGTGTTATTTTATATTACATTGTGTTATACAGTGCAATGATGTTCAGTTTATGGAATTCCTATTCAAAGTTTAATGGTATCATAACTGAAAGTATCATGGTAATTTCCTGGGTATTTATATCATCTGATTGCCAGGGTTGTCTGTGGCAGATCTGGAGTCACGTTATTTGAGAAAAGATGAGGCTAATGCCTAACATGACGAAGTCCATCTTTCAGAATAATTCCATCAAACATATTAAGAAAATGATGTAGAAAGAGGTTTTATTGAGAGAAAGCAGCAATGATCCCTCTACCTTACTTGCACATGGAAAGAGTGTGATAGTCTCAGCTTGTGATAAACATTATCTTCATACAGTTCAGATATCAGACACCACCTGCCTCCTGGCTCCCAAGGCCCCCAGGACCAGATGTTGTCCCCTCCTTTAGGACTGGGTTACCCACTTAGTTCTTATCCCTGGACCTGCACCAGATTGGAGGAGGAGCCCTTTCTTAGCATCCTAAGGCAAGGGCAGAACTTCCTAAGCATCTGCACTGAAACCCCACCATCAAAAAAATTCCTCACACTCTCTCCTATGAGCCCCTTGAGAAAAAAGTGTTTTCCCTGAGGACACTTCTCTTTTCTTCTCAATAACAATAGCCCAAATGAAAATGTCCTTCTCCAGCATTTTAAGTCTACAAGTGAACTGCAGGGGTGAGGTAAGCGTTGCTTACACCATCCTGCCCTTTGGGAGCTTCTCCATCAAGGACAAGAACCAGAATTTGTTAGCTGTACCTCAACTCACTCCAGGGCCACGTGCACAGTAAAAAACCGCTCATGATTATTGTTTGAACAGCCAAATGAATGAACGTATTTCTAGGCTAGGCAGAACGATTGTAATCACTCCGAAGGGTTAAACTTTTCTGTTGGGCGAGGGGGGTTCTTATTTTGCTTACTCTTCCAGAGTGACATCTAGCAATCTTTCAAACAGTTTCTGCCACCTGCTTCTATATTTATCACCCGTTTCTTTTCTGTCAGAAATCTCTGTGTTATATTTAACTGAGATCCTAAAAGAAATTTTAACAACTCCTGATCAGCATCTTTTAATTAGCATATTGAGCTTCCCTGAATTCCAGAGAAAATTGCAGTATTCATTGAAGCTCCTAATACTGACAGAATTGGAAAACACTAGAATATTAAAACAACTGATGCAAATCAAAAATCAAGTTTCAGAGAACCTTTACAAGATAGGAAAACAAGAAATAATGACCAAGAAAAATTATTTCTGTTTGCTTGAGAGAAATGTCTGAATCTTTATGCAAAATGATTAATTTTATAGAAACCCATGAGGTTTTAATAATGCATATCTACTAATTTGGTAAAGCATGTAATGACATATGAAATGTTTAGGACATTGTCTGACACATAGCAAGTCAGAAAAGATGTTATTATTACAAAAAAAGTTTAAGCTTGTGAATTTTTAAGGAGATGACAAAGACTAAAAAAAAATTAACCGGATTAAGAGCCAGACCCATTTAAAGAAAATTAAAGAATCTCAATTTGTTTTGCCTTTAAAAGTGTACTTTATTTGTGTTACCATGAGGAGACACCTAAACTGATTCCCAACTGGATAGAAAAATAGAGTCAGAAAAAAAAAAAAAAAGACTGACATTTTAAAGATTTGTACAAATTCAGGAGAATATCATCAATGTAAAAATGAATGAACACTAAAACAGCTACCTAGATTGGAATATCTGTTCCTAAACAATCATGTTTAAATATGACACAGAGCTGATTACTATGAGGTATTCCTAATTCTCCATGAAGTTCAAGAGGTGTGATTGATATGCAATGAAGCAAAAAGACCCCAAAAAGAATCTTAATTCTTCTCCCTTGTCTCAACTAGAAAAAAAAAAAAACACACACAAAAAACATGTAATCTGAGCTCAAAAAAATGTGCACACCCAGAGGCAATAGAGATTCAAAAGAATTCAGCAAAAGCCTGGACAGCCCTAAACACTCTTACTTGTTCTGTTTGGCTTCCAGAAGCATCAGTCTTTGCTGCACCATTTCTGCATTCCTCTTGTCTGTCTCACTCTTGTAAGCAAGAAAACAGATCAAAGTATAGAAAAGTTCTTTTCAGGTGCTTGAGAGAGCAAGAGTCTGTGTATTTCAAATGATGCCTGCCACCAGAATAAAGTATGCCAAGAGCTGGCTGCACATTATGGTGCTTCCAAGTCTGAGAATGATATCTGCCCCCCCCCCCATTAAGACTAAGCCAGCCAGAAAGCTGAGAAGATAGACCCTGAGAAGCACTTATTATTGAAGAATAGGTTTTTCAGACTTACAATCAAGACCAGTGGATTGAGACTTGGAACTTGTCAAGTTTGACAATATCCCTTTAGGTTATATTGGAGCAAAGTTCTGTACATGTCTTATGTGTTTCTAGAGTAGTGGTTCATATTGTGAAATATGAGCTTCCATATGTTAAAGCTGATTTGCAAGTAGGTGACATTGTTGTTAGGTAAATCCTGAAATTAAACAAATGGCCTACTAAAACCTGTAACTCTTTTAGGAAAAGATAAGACTACATAATCTATGATCTACATCTTCACTATATGATTATGTCATTTTAGCAACTGATGCAAAATTTCACTAGTTAAATATAACACAGTTAACATTCGTTATGTTGTATAGTGCCATTGAGTGGTTGATGTTACGTCGTAGCCCCATTCATTAAAAAGCTATATGTGTTTGTTCAGTGAACCTTGGAACACTGAAAAAATAAAATAATAAGTAATTATATAAAAAGAGCTATATGTGTTTGTTAAATCAAATACTGACACTAAACACAAAAAATATGGCACAGAGAGAAAAGTAGAACATAGGGGAAAAAATAAGAATTATCTTACAAGCAACTGGGTGAAAGAAGAACTTAATCTATATAAATAAAGCTTAATTGTATATGTGTTTATTATACTTGAAGGCTGTGTGTAGCATGGTCTTGAGTGAAATATACACCATAAGGTATATGTAAAATTTGCTAAGGGAGGGGTGTAGTTTACTAGGCAGCACTTTATTGAAATCAATTATTTCCTCCAGAGTAGCTGAGACTGAAGAACAATAAAAATAGATGAGAGGTTCGTTGTGTTCTTTGATGTCCTGGTCAGAGAAAACAAGCTGCTATTTAAACATAAACCTCAAAACTGCATTTACAATATGGTAGAGAGACTGAATTGTAGATGTCTACTGGCCGGAAGTTAACTGCTCAGTGGGGCACCCTGTGCGGAGTGATCCATGATCACTGTGTTTCTTCCGAGCCACGTTAAGTGTTTCCTATTGTCAGACCTCCAAACTCACGGCCACTTGTTCAACTGAACTACATCTTGCTTTCATTCTTTTGATCCATTTGGGACAGCAACTGAAGAATAACAAGAATACAACCAATCTGTTTCCTCTCCTTCTCTTCTCTACTGAAGGTAGTGCCAAGGACGGTCTCAGTATCGTCCATTTTGCTGGCACCTCCCCAACAGTGGTGGGGCTTCCAATGATCTGAACGCTTTAGACTCTGCATCTTTTAAGACTGGCTTGGCAAGAAGCATAGATGCAGGGTTTTGTCTGTAGCCTGCAACTACCACAGAAAAGAAAATGATCAGGCTTTCTGATCATTCCAGCAAGCAGAATAAGACAGATGTGTTCTGACCTCTATAAAGAAAGGAAAAATTTCCCTCTACCCTCTTAGGGTCCCTAAAAATTAAACTGACAAGACAGCTTAACATGAGAAAAACACACAAATGTACTTAATATAAGTTTTCAGTGACACGGGAGCCATCATAAGTAAAAGAAGACTTAAAAAAATGGTTAAGTCTGAGCCTTTTTAAACGAGGCTTGATGAAGAACGGCAAGTCCTGGGAAAACATGCTAGGACAAAGGGTATGAGCTATGGTTATTAAATTGGGAAAATCAGCAAGGACTGTTGGTTTTGATTCCTCCCAGGATCCCTCAGTCTCCTGAGATAGATTCTCTTTTCCTCCCCGTATAGGAAGGGCACCTCTCACCAAAGGGTCTTGTGATCAGCTTGAGGGAAGCAGCAGGAAGTCAAGGAGTCCTTCCTGCTTGGCTGTTTCTCAACTTCCTTCTGCTGAAAATATCCAAGATTCCATATTTTGGGGTTTCATATCCTGATTCCCTTCATCCTTTTTTTATTACCTTCCCCAGACAAGTATTGAAGTCTATGCAGACATAAACTTTTTAAAAATTTTCAACAGGGTACAAAGTGGGATGTTTTTTTCTAACTTATTTATGAAGATATTTGTATCAAAGGAACAAGCAGGCAGAATTTCAAAACAAAAGAGCAGTTTAATTTAATTATTTAGACTGCAGCCCCTGGAGCCAGACCCACTGGGTTCAAGTCCTGACTCTCACCAGGCTTTCTGTGCCTTATACTTTTCTCATCTGTAAAGGGGTGTATAATATCTGTAATACAAAACTGTTACAGGATTAATTGGATTAATATTCACAAAATGCTTAAAGTGATGCTTGGCGCATAGTAATTGATTTATCAGTATTTGTTAATAAATTTAAAGCGGCTCATAAACAGATAATTTGAAGGTCGTAGCTACCTTTCCCTCTTTGAGTAGATAAGGAGTCAAACTTTCACATGAGGCTCAGTGACTTCAGCATAACCTGTTTCTGGCCAAGCCATCTTAGTCCTATGAAATCTAGCAGTGAACATGAGAAAGAAAAAGGAATTAATGGCAGCCACAAATTTCAGGCCCATTTAGGGGATTTTTCCTGAGATCTTCAATAAGCCAAACAATAATACAATAAAATCTTATTTGATACAACAAAATGGTAATAAAGCACACTAAACTTTATAGAATTCATAGATCTACTCACAGGCAATTTTATGGTCAAGTGTTCTTATTGTTTAAAAAGTAGAAAAGGAAAATATCAAATTCATAATTTAGGAAAAGAAATACGAGTGGCTTCAGAAAACAAAAAGATATACTAATAAATTCAGAAATCAAAAAGAGAAAAATAGAGGAGTTAATGAATTCAAGCATAGCTCTTAGAAAAAAGGCAGAAAGAGCACAATTAGAAAAAAGAAAATATAAGAAAATTAGTACAGAAAATATTTGAAAATTAAAATATACTATGGATACTTTAGATAGAAGCAAATAAATTAGGCAATCCCAACAAAATAGAGTTTTCTGGATGAAAAATACAAATTACCAAAACTGACTTAATAATGAAAAAAAAAACGATAAGAGCAATACTGAGGAAATTACTGATAGGGTTATTAAAGAATATCTCTCTTAAAAGCTTTCAGCTCATTAACCATGGAATTATTTCAAACATTCAAGGAGCAAAGAATTCCTATATTGAATATAAACAGTTACCGTATTGAGAAAAAACAGGACAGTGCTCATATTATTCAGTGGAATGAATATATATCCCTGATACCAAAATTTAATGACATTAACACAAAAACAAACAGCATAGACCAATTTCACTGAAGACTGTATATGCAAAAATTATTTTAATTACAGTAGTTACTGTAAAATAGTAACAAAGAGATACCAAGGAGTATTGGGAAAAAATCTACCAACTCGAAGTAGTTATTATGCCAGGATTTTTTTTTTTAAAGATTTTATTTACTTGACAGAGAGAAACACAGCCAGAGAGGGAACACAAGCAAGGGGGAGTGAGAGAGGGAGAAGCAGGCTTGGAAGCCCAATGTGGGACTCGATCCCAGGTCTCCGGGATCATGACCTGAGCCGAAGGCAGTCGCTTAACCAACTGAGCCACCCAGGTGCCCCTATGCCAGGATTTTTAAAGAGGGTTCAATCTTGGGGAACTTTTTATTATATCCTAATTAGTAGGTTAAATATCAAAAACTAAATCGTTTAATAGATACTTAAAAGACACTTATCACTCATTCCTGTTAATGACATTTTTAAAAAGATTTTATTTATTTATTAGAGAGACAGCATTACAGGAGGTAGGGTCAGGAGAAGTAGACTCCCTGCTGAGCAGGAAGCCTAATGTGGAATTCAATCCTCGGAGCCTGGGATCATGACCTGAGCTGAAGGCAGATGCTTAAGTGACTGAGCCACCCAGGCTCCCCCTGTTAATCACATTTTTTAAAAGGAATAAATGGCTACTTCCTTGACATTATTAAGAAAATCTTTTCCAAATTAATTCCAGTATTATATTTCATGGGATATATTGCAGAATTTCTCCCAAATGGGAGTTACTCAGAAATACCATTCTCTAAAATGCTAATATGAGCTGTTCTAAAAAAACGTGTGGGGGATAAGGTATAAGGATTCCTTGTCCAAATAAGTGTGGAAATGCTGAGTTGAATAAAGTTTCAACATATTTCTTATTATAGGACTTCTTGAAAACATTAATATGGCACTGACAATTGCAAATCTCAGTGGACTGCAACCATTTTTTTTTTTTTTCCTCAAAGCATAGTGTCCTCAGAACAGTTTGGGAAATGTCCTAGAAAAAGTCCTCTCACATTCAGATAAATCAAGGATGCCTATTATCTCTATTGCTACTTATATTGGCTTCGAATTTCTAACTGTAAAAGAGGGTTGATACAAAAGCACACAAAATAGGTGTGTTAAAGAAATGTGAAAAATACTGATTATATGATATAATCATATCACATAATTATCTATAATTATATAAACTTTAATTATTGTAATATGTGTGTATTCCCAATAGCAATAAGACACATAAAGCTTTATGCATGTTCTGGATGAGAAAAGTAGGATATATGAAAAAATATAAAAGTTTATAAAAATAGAAAATATTTTAGATTAGACAAACATACAATATTCCTAATTGAGAAAGTTGAATATTACAACCAGAATCCTATTTGCATCAGCAGGAATTTAAATGGATAACTTTAAGTTTCACCCAAAAAATAAAAAGTGAGATGAGATGAGATTTCTCATACATTGATAATATGATTTAAATTAGTAAATTCTTGGGGCGCCTGGGTGGCTCAGTTGGTTAAGCAACTGCCTTCGGCTCAGGTCATGATCCTGGAGACCCGGGATCGAGCCCCACAACAGGCTTCCCGCTCAGCGGGAAACCTGCTTCTCCCTCTCTCACTCCCCCTGCTTGTGTTCCCTCTCTCGCTGTGTTTCTCACTGTCAAATAAATAAATAAATAAATAAAATCTAAAAAAATAAAAAAATAAATAAATAAATAAATAAATAAATTAGTAAATTCTTTTGGGAAGCAAAATGAAAGAGCAAGTCAAGCATCCTTAAATAAATCAACCCAGAAATTCCACTTTGGAGTTCTAGCCAAAAATATAAAATCTGGAAGTGTTGTACATGTAAAGTAATCCACATTTCACTATTTATAATGGCAAAAACTAGAAAGAGCCTAAGTGATAATAACTATCATTTCCAGATGACATATTTACTAAATACATAGCAGATTTTACAGATAGAAAAACTGAGGCTCATAAAGGAGAAATAACTTGCCTCTGATCATAGAGCAAAAATGTAATTGAGTCTGTCCTCAAGCTCAATTTTTGGGCAAAGTCCATGCTCACTTCACCTTCCCATGCTGCTGCTACAGCTATAAAAACAAGGGAACTAGGGTAATCCAGGGAGGGAAACGAAACAACAGAGACTTTGGACACAGAAACAAACTGAGGGACTTGGAGGGAGGGGGATGGAGGGATGGGAGAGCCTGGTGGTGGGTACTGGGGACACCTAAGGCGTGGAGCACTGGGTGTGGGGAATGGTGAATGAATCTTGGAACACTGGAAAAAAAATTTAAGTAACAATAAAAAAAAGAACCATAAAAAAACAAAACAAAACAAAAACTAATGACATACTGTATGGTGACTAACATAACATAATAAAAAAACAACTTATGATGTAAAAAAAACAAAAAAAAAACAAGGGACTACTTAAACAGTGTCACTCATCTATTCGTCAAAGTATCATAACTTTTCACAATTAAAATGTGAAGATTTTGTAATAAAATGGACAGTGTTTATAATATTATAAAAGGTAAAGAAGCTGTAAACATACATGTACACTGAAACAAAAAGATTCTAACCCACATGCCCAGAAAAAAAGACGGGAAGAAAACGGAGTTCTTACTAGAATACAATATTACTTACTACTTACTATACTTACTACAGTATTTATTCACTTGTTTCCAATTTGATAATGTAGTTATATTAAGTTTGGCATTAAAAGATAAGCTTCAAAAACTGAAAAAAGAGCAAGAGAATTTAACACACAGGAGTAAATTCTGTAAGAGAGGAAGAGTGTGTAATGCAAATTTTGTTTCTTTCACTGTACCTTCTATGTACCTGCACATAAATTATGAACTAAATAAATACACTGTGATTAGACTGAAGCATATCCACATATTACAATTAGCTTTTTGCAAGAAACTGAATGCTCACCAAACGGCATTGGACAAGAAACAAAAAACCTTATCTGATTGAAATTACAAGGGAGATGGGAAAAATACAGTATCCACCTTTGAAATTTGGCTTCAGCATCATAATCTATTGATTCTATAATGTCCAGAGCAACTAACTACAATAAGCACATAATGTGCTATACAGTATACTGTCTGAAGTTACTTTGCTCATCACCTAAATTTCAGAGAAGAGGTAAGGGACATAGAGACACTCTCAAAGAAAATTGATTTTTTACAGCTAATAACCTGTGCTGGTGGCAGAATACAGTATCAAAATCATCATTCTGTGTTGAGATAATTTCACCAGCCTTCCCTGCTGTTCCTGCAACACTCCCACAGCTCTCCATCTGCCACCAGCCTCCTCCAGCTCCTAGACGTTCTGATGACCACACAAGTAGGGTTCAAAACGTGATCCAGTAATTTGTATTGCATCTTTGATCCTCAGTGCCTTTTCCACTGTGATATAGAGATTAAAGTCTCAGGAAGGGAAAAGTAGTGACATATCTTTCAGGGAAATTGAATTTTTCCTACTAGGGGTGAGAACACTTAAGAGGACACTTTATCCGCGGTACAACATTTCTACTACTTTAGGAAAACAGTTTGGCCTGGAACCGAGGAAACCTACTCTGGATTCAACTTCCAGCTTTCCTTTCTAGCCAAGTTATCTATTACCATATGAATATTCCTTGCTGGGCTAGATCCAATAATCCCAGCACCATTAAACTCTAGAGAGTGGTCTTAACATCTGGATTAAACTTACAATACAGAGGAACACTTGAACCACAGTCAGCTGTTAGCAGGTTCTTTGAGTATAAGCATCCTCCAGTATCCACAATAAGGAGAGAGCACTAGAAGGGCCAAATGAAATGGCTCATGGGACATTTGTGTCTTCTCCATACTTCAGTTAATCTTTCACTCATTACCATTCACAGAGCAGCACTGGGCAGACTGAGGTTAAAGAGATATAGAGTAATGCGAGAGATAGTCTCCCATTAGAGACAGAAAGACATGTATAGAGTACCATATATACGGAGTGATATACCCCAAAGTCCTCACTGAGAAAAGCCAAGACATTCCAACTGTGTATAGTAAAATGGGTAGTACTCCAATAAGTCTTTGTATTTTTTCTTTGAAAACAAAATGATTCAATAGTTTCAACAACTAACCATTTTATGCCTGAGCCTGGGCCAGGCAGAGGGGAAATAATGGTTTACTTTATTATACTTTATTTTAAAACTTTACAGTTTTCAGAATTCAGTTAACAACAACAACAACAACAACAACAACAACAACAACAAAATGAAGTAGAGGTTAGACCAAAAGTCAAAGGAGAAATGAATAGAAACAATGGATTGGAAAGAAGCCAAGATTTTAATATAATTTTGAAGACTCGGGATCATTTTGAGGACATTCTCCCGTGATTGTCAACAGAAATATCCTGATAAAAGGAAAAATAATAACATTTATTAGTGTAAAGTACTTATTATAGATTTGTACTTACTAAGATTTCTCAAGTTACCCCAGTAGATAATCATTACTTTTAAACTTTCTAGTCAAATAGTGTTTACAACCTCCTTCTTTCTTTCCTTCCATCCTCTTCTGTTTGATGTGTCTTCCTTCAATGACTCCCTCTTTCCCTAGACCAAGACTACCATTCTCTGAGGCTGACATCACTCAAGTGTTGACCTGTTAAGCAGCTTCCATTGAGCATAAATTTTAAGTAACAATAGACTTAGTCCTCCCAGAAGGTACTGACATCCCAAGTTTCCCCCAACTCACTGTTGACCGCAAGGACAGCAGTCTTTAGAAGTAACCATTCTAGAGGCACAGGGATGGCTCAGTTGCTTAAGCATCCAACTCCTGATTTCAGCTCAGGTCTTGATCTCGGAGTTGTGAGTTCAAGCCCTGTGCTGGGTTCCATGCTAGGTGTGGAACTTACTTTATTATTTTTTTTTAAGATTTTATTTATTTGACAGACAGAAACACAGCCAGAGAGGGAACACAAGCAGGGGGAGTGAGAGAGGGAGAAGCAGGCTGCCCGCCGAGCAGGGAGCCCGATGTGGGACTCGATCCCGGGTCTCTGGGATCATGACCTGAGCCGAAGGCAGTCGCTTAACCAACTGAGCCACCCAGGCGCCCCTGGAACTTACTTTAAAAAAAAAAAAAAAAAAAAAAAAAAAAAAAAAAAAAAGAAGAAAAAGTAACCATCTTAAAGCATATGAGGGCGCCTGGGTGGCTCAGTGGGTTAAAGCCTCTGCCTTAGGCTCAGGTCATGATCTCAGGGTCCTGGGATCAAGGAAATAAAATCTAAAAAAAGAAAGCATATGAAATTCAGGTAGCCCCTGTCATTTAGCCATATTCTCTGAACATTAACTTCTCCAGTCCCATACCCAAATCATGAGCTTTGTAAGTGATTTTGTACCTTTGAAAGTGGTCTAAATTGGAAATCATGAACCATTTGGCTTCCGGTAAAAATCTAGAAGCCCAAGATTAGCTCAGTGAAAGTTGACATCTAAATCAAAATTCTCCCACTGCTCTGGATCTCTTCCACTGTCCTTTTCTAATTTTCTCATTAATGTTAACTTTGTTTCTAAATGAGTATAAAAGGTCCTACTCCCCACAAACTGTAAATTCGGAGAGAGTATGAAGACCTCAGAGATTCCCAATTTCCCTTGATTTTTTCCTTTTTTCAAAACAAATGGCACTAGAAATTAAATTGACTTTTTTTTTTTTATTTAAAATCCCAGTGCAACTCAAACTGAAGAAAAGAAACTATTAGTACTCAGGTAACCCAGAAGACACATTTGCAATCAACAGAAGAAGCAAATTACTATTGTTTGCCCTGTCAAGTCTGGTTTAATAGGATTTTCCAATACATAAATTAGAGATCATGAAGAGCAAAGGCAGCATGTGAAAGAGATGGATGTGCTTCAAGATCTGTAATCTGCGTAACTTTGCTCTAGGAAATTAAGACAATTTTAAGGTAGCAGCAGGAATGGGGTTAAAATTATTTATAATATAAATATCGATATAGATAGCATTCTGCCAGTGACCTATACTCTGGATTTAAAATTGTAATCCAGAAACACTTCCAAATGATCCCTAAAAATATGTGGTAACTTTCACAAGTATTTATATAATAATAGCAAAGAGAATGAAATGTAAGATCTTTGGCAAACTGAGCAGGGATCGTCCCAGCAAAGAAAAATGGCTTCCCAGTGCCTCCTGAGGATCATTTGTGTGATTACATATGATTATATATGGGAAAGTAAAGGGTAATACGTAATGCTCTCTCTCAACATTGTAGTGGGAACTGCTCAATTAGAAGATTCTGGGTAAGTGATCCAAGGGCAGCAATAATGTCAGCACAAGAGATAAAGGTTTCCTTAATCTAGCTAAAATCTTCAGAACTCTGCAATCACACTGATGAGAAGAGACAGCTTTATCCATTTTCTCAAAAAGAAAACATGGATATTACTTTTTCCCTATTTGGGGACAAAAAAGAAGTGGAATGTATGTGCCTTCCATAAAAGGATTCCCCACATTTATCTTCTCTTTCTCCATTGGCCAGGTTGAGAGCCAGGACTCAGTAGGAAGCATACACCTCCAAGTTTACATGAAGGACTAAGTGAGGCAAAGAAGATGCTTTTAATTAAGAACCAAATGGTACCTGTAATTACCTCCAATGTTATAAATAAGATGAATAGACTGCCTGTGGCTTAAATTGGAAATCATGAATCAGAAAGTTGGTTACCACAAAGTTCATATGAATTTCTGGAGCCATCCAGAGGGGCAAGAAGGAGAAGGGGAGAAAGGAACAAAACACCAGACTCATTTTCTGAGCATCATTGTATGACAAGCATTCTGCTACATGCTTTACACATATTGTGTGTTATGATGACATGCATCAGCAATGCAGGTCCAAAAAGATAGAAAGACCATTCAAGTTTTTAAAAATCCATCTAAATGGAAGAACATGGTTACATTAAACTGTAAAAAGAAGTATGGATGAAAAAGGCATTTCTTTTTTTAAAGAACTGTTCAAGATTGATTATTTAATCTACTGATATGTAATTGACAATCCCAGTATTTGGAAAGACATTATTAATATTATTATTACTTTTAAGTATGAACATTTTGCAATTGCAGTTTGGATTTCTGGGAAAGCATAAGCCTTTTAGTTTGAACCTCTAAGAAGGGCATGTAAATTACAGATCATTGCTACCATAGTGTGTGCATTTCATCTTAATTGATATTAAAGGTATCAGTTGGAAGAAAAACTGCCAATATAAATATTGCCCACCTATATTCTAAAACTGATAAATATCTATAAAAAGAGTGGTCCTCAAACATTGGATTTATAGGGGTCCCCTGAGTGTGTGTTCATGTGTGTACATCAAGTTCTATTGTGGTAGATCTGGGGTGGGGCATTGTTGCCAACACACCATGTGATTCTGATGTAGATAGCTGGGCTTGGGCTCTAAAAATACGCACATAGAGTTTGGTGATTGACATGACAGGACACTGGCCATAATTATTCTTAGAGTCTGAAGACTGCTTTCCTGCTACAAAGTCAACTTAATTCGTGTTGGTTGAAATACTAACTGACCCGGTGAAATGAAGGCTGACACAAAAGTCCCTGGGAAATAGCATCAAGGTTACCACATAAGCTGTAATGAAACCCAAGTCATAACAACCCGAGATTTACACAATCCCTCTCTATTCATCCCCACTTCAACCTTTTTCAAAAGAACAGCATCTATATAAACAGCTTTTATTAGAGCCTCCAACTGTGGCAAATTATTACTTAGCAACAAACTTGGAATTCCATGCTCTCCAGAGCTGGTGAGGAGTGGCCACTAGATCAAGGTCAGAAGCTTTCCGCTGCAACAAGCCACACCTGCACTCACGGCGTATCCTGTATTTCTTACTCCTTCACTTGGATCAGGCTAGCTGTTTCATAATATCTTCATTGTTCTTGTTCTTTGTCTTCTGCTTTTCTGGCAGTTTGAAAAATCTCTCTCCTTACCTTGCTGATCCTGTGGGCCAAGTAAAAACTTTCATGCTCTACATTTGGCTTTCCATTGTCTTTAAAGTCTCCCAATTCCACTTCTAAAGACAGGAATAGAAACTTCAAGAAGTACATACTTCCTGGCAAGAATGCCACCATTTCAAGACAGCCTCTTCTGCCCTGCTGACTCCTTTCCATAGCACTAGTCTTGCTTTTCACACTTGTGTCTGTTCACTCATGATTCAGTGAGCATGCCCTTCGCATCAGCACTAATGGAAAGCAGACTTGTGCCCTGAAGAGCTAATGGGCCAGCCCACCTGAAGAAATAAACCTTCTAAATGCCTGAGGCAAATTGGTACCTGCCCAAGAAACCTCTCAGCAGGTAACACTGGGGCAGTCCCACCCGGTTAAATCAGACACGGTTCCTGTTCCTGCATTTCTACCTACATTTTTTTCACCATTCTTGAACTTCAGAGAAGTGGAATGCATTCCAGCTAAGCTTATCTGGAAACTCTTGACTTTCATCTTCATGGAAAGAAAAGGATTTTGAAAAGAAAATTTAAATGTAACTTCAGACTTCATTAACCGTCCCTCCAGGGGCAGGCTACTGGCAATGAATCCCAACACTACCCTGCCTAATGGGAAATGTAAGCTGATTCTGGACTTGAAATCTTAAGAGACAACCTGGGCTGTGCAGCTCCTACTTTAGGTGATGGGCAGAAGGAAAACTGGTTTTTATCACTCTGTCCAGTCTTTCTCTAAGATTTATTTGTGTTTATTAAGTGTTTCCATTTTATGTAAGTAAAATGCATTAATGAGACACTACCGTCTTCACTATACTTTCTGTACCACATGAATTTCTGCAACCTCTGACCTTCCAGGAAATTGCAGCAATGTTGAGGAAGACCAAGGAGTCAAGAAAAATAAGTCCTGATTAGGTTTAAAAATCATGCAGATGCAAGGAAGAATAACAATATTATAAACTTGCATAGTATTTCTTCATTTTTCAGAAAAACTTCATATCTACTATCTTTCTCAGTGCAAAAATCACCCTTTCTGCCCTGAAATGTTTTTCATGTATTAAGTTGCAATTATAATTACTTCTTTTTTTAAAGATTTTATTTATTTATTTGACAGAGAGATCACAAGTATAATTATTTCTAGAAGATAGACTAAAAAGAGAAAAGTGTGCTCTCTGGTAATGTTTCTGTGTTTTAAACTAGATATAACAAACAGTCTTTATGGGCTTTTTGGGAGAAAAGAGGCAGAAAGATAATCCTCCCTTTCTCTCCACAGTTACCAACACTGAGCTCCTGCAACCACAGTTTTCTATCTCCAGTTTTCACCAGCTTGTCCTACAGACATCCTATCTTTTCGCAGTCCAGCTTCGCAGCTGTGCCCTTGTCCACTTCATTGTTCAAAGTTCACCTTGACTTTCCAAACACTTGCTTCCTAACAGTTAATGACTTTGTTAGATTTTTACAGTCATGGCAGACACATGAATTTGGGACAAATAAAATAATTAGAATAATAATTGTTACTTATTTTTTAAAGATTTATTTATTTTAGAGACAGAGTGCATACATGAGGGGGGAGGGACAGAGAGAGAGGGAAAGGAGAGTCCCAAGCATACTCTGCACTGAACACACAGCCAGAGGTGAGACTTGATCTCATGATCCTGAGATCATGACCTGACCCAAAACCAAGAGTTAGAGCTTAAACAATTGAGCCACCCAGGTGGAACTATTTTTTGAACACTTTTGAGTATGCAAGCTATGTGCTGGCACTCATAACTCCCTGGTAAAGCATCCACACAAAAACATAGTATTATACTCAATTCTTAACTGATGGAACTATAGAGAGGTTCAGTGATTTGCCCAGCTTCACAGTGTCAATAATCAAAAAATTGGGAGATTGTTTGATAACAATGCCCATAGTCTTTTGTTTTTTAAGATTTTATTTATTTATTTGACAGAGAGAAACACAGCCAGAGAGGGAACACAAGCAGAGAGACTGAGAGAGGGAGAAACAGGCTTTCCGCCGAGCCGGAAGCCCAATGTGGGGCTCGATCCTCAGACTCCGGGATCATGACCTGAGCCGAAGGCAGTCGCCTAACCAACTGAGCCACCCAGGTGCCCCACAACGCCCATATTCTTAACCACTACACACAATCTCATGAATAGACAGAGGAATCCTCCCTCTTCTCATTTGCAACAAATCTTTCTTAGACTTGACATTACTAGCAAGGAAGAAAACATACATAGCATGGTACTTGACAAGTTTTGTTTGTTTGTTTTTAACCATGGCCATGATTACTACAGCTGCTGCTGCTGCTGCTAACACATCTCTTAATTACTCAAATGCTATTAATGTTTTTGTCAATTTCATGTTTTAAGAACAATAATATTCAGTAAAACTCCAACTCCTTTAACACAATTAAATGTGCCTATGCAAATACTCAACAAATACCAGTTTCAGAGGTTCTTAAGAATAATGATGGATATCATTTCTTATTAGTGCTCCATTGATACCAAATTGGCAAGTTATAGAAAGCATCCATTATAGATGCCTACATTTGATTTTGACATTTTTACTGCATGCGTTTTGTTGTTGTCTGTTTCGAAAGTTGATTCTCACCTCCACATCAACCCCACTCATAGTGGAAGTTCAGCAAGTATTTGATTTCACTTGACCCATTAGAGACACATTCATTCTCTAAAATGTATAGCAGAGTGAAGTAATCTATCCAGTGAGCTGTTAACCCGCTAAACTATCAATTAAGGGCATAGCCATCCATAATAGCAACCATTACAGACTATTAAGTCATTTATCTTGAAGTCTATAGCAGATTTCTGTTGGCAGACTTGAACAGCTCAAAGCATCTGTAATATGAGTGACTAGGTCAATAATCCATACATTAAATGGTCACTAAGTACTAAAACTCTTTGAAACGATAAGCCACTAGGGCTAAGACAGTTTGATTTATGGATATAAAATTCACTTTCAAAAGTCTCTAGATATGAATTTCCATAACAGACCACTCAAGACATACTGAGAAAGGTCTGTGTTCATTCACTCAATAAGTATGTATGAAGCACCAGCAATAGCAATTTGAAACAACTTATGAAAGATACAAGAAATGTCCTTGTAGAGCTTACCATCTAGTTGAAGTCTTATCTAAAGCCTTATCTCATCTCATTATAACAATTATAAATCCATACTGTAAACTGACAGGATGTTTGGAAAAAAACCTGTTATATGGAAGAAAGTTAATGTACCATCTGAGGTAAGCTTGACTTGATGACAAAGAACCACAAAGATTTTAAGGAACAAAGGACATAGAAACTCCCCTGAAATGAAGGGATCACACAGAGCGGTAGCAGATGCAGGATATCTCCTCACAGTTTCACAAGGCCCCTCGTAGTGCCCAAAATTGACCCATGGCTACCAAAAAAAAAAAAAAAAAAAAATCCTTGACTACTAGAGGTGTTATCCAAGCAAAATGGAGATTGTCAGTTCCATATAGCTTAATTTTGCATAGTACCATGATACCATAGTGCCATAGTACCTTTTATACTTAAAGGTTTATATACTATGTAGAAATAATTTGCCCATCTATGCATTTCCATTTAAGGGAATATTTACAGACATTATAATTTTCCCACTTCTCATGTCAATCTCAATATTAGTGAAAATAACCCCTCAACTGGGGTGATTAATGATCAGTGCTTTCATTTCCCTGACTCTGCCTCCAGCTATGTGGCATCTAAGAATGTCTGTATCCTCACATTGAGCTAGTTGGTAGAGAGTGTCTTTAGAAATTTAATGTAAAAATCTGAGAAAGAATATAGATCAAAAAATCTTGTGGGGGCACCTGGGTGGTACAGTCATTAAGCGTCTGCCTTCAGCTCAGGTCATGATCCCGGAGTCCTGGGTTCGAGCACCACATTGGGCTCCCTGCTCCGTGGGAAGCCTGCTTCTCCCTCTCTCACTCCCCTTGCTTGTGTTCCCTCTCTAGCTGTATTTCTCTCCATCAAATAAATAAATAAAATCTTTTAAAAAAAAGTCTTGTGAATATAGGAGTAGGACAGTGAATACAAGAGAGCAGGATTGTAGAATGCTTTGTATTCTTGCAAAACACAAAGATATAGAAGACTAAGGTATGTACACATTAAAATATGATCAAGTATAAAGGAAATTCAGGTGAAGAATGAACTCTGGACTTCTGATTCTAGAAATATGGCAGATAAATATACTAAAAATTCCTTTCCAAATGGAACATGTAGAAATACTGGCTAAACAATGAACACCCTTTAAAAGATACACCTGAGATCATAAAAGGTAAAGGACATAACTACAGACCAGGGGAAAAAAAGAGAAGATAACTGAAAACCAGGATAGCAATATCATGTGAGATTTGGCTTCATTGGGCATTTGCTCTTATCCATAAGAGACACGTTGGACAAAATGAGAGTTTCCAACATATGTCTAGTTGGGTTTCTAGAAGAGAATAATGAAAATGGAAAAGAGGGGTTATCTGTAGAAATTATGACAGATTCTCCAAAATTGAATTTGTAGATAAACAAATCCTAAGACTTAATGACAACAATGGAAAACAAAAGGTAGTGATTGTTATGGACTGAATGTGCCCCACCCCCAAATTTATATGTTGAAATCCTAACCCCCAGTATGATGGTATTTGGAGGTGAGACCTTTGAAAGATGATTAAATGTGGCGCCTGGGTGGCTCAGTTGGTTAAGTAACTGCTTTCGGCTCAGGTCATGATCCCGGAGACCCGGGATTGAGTCCCACATCGGACTCCCTGCTTGGCGGGAAGCCTGCTTCTCCCTCTCTCAGTCCCCCTGCTTGTGTTCCCTCTCTGGCTGTGTTTCTCTCTGCCAAATAAATAAAATCTTAAAAAAAAAAAAAAAGATGATTAAGTTATTAGGTCTCATCCCTTCCATCCTATACAATATGACTTCAGTCTACAAGCCAGATGAAGACCCTCAACCAGAACTCAACCTTCTTGTCATGCTAATCTCACTCAGACTTCCAGACTCCAGAACTGTGAGAAATAAATTTCTACTGTTTATAAGCCATCCAATCTGTGGCAATCTGTTATAACCCCCTAAACTAAGACAACAATGCAATAACATTAAGCATCCAGAGAAAATAACTGTCTGCCCAGAATTGTATACATAGCTAAAAGAACAAGAGCAAATTAGGAAAACTGACTAGCAACAGAGTATCATTAAAAGAACTTATAAAGATATTCCTTAGGAAGAAGAAACATGATCTGAGGAGGAAAGTCTAAGATGTAGGGAAAGTGAATAAAAAATCTGGAAGTACATGCATAGATCTAAATAGATTATTTAAAACAATTCATTTGAGGGATACAAAAACAGGTGAGGACTAAAATACTCGATAACAATAACACTGAAGATGGGAAGAGTATAATCATGTTTAAAGAATTCTAAATGTAATTTATTTAATTTTCATGAAGAAAAGACATGTTATATTTAAACTTTGGCAAAATAAATGGACATACTATAATTTTATGAGTAATCACTCAAAAAAAGTATGTATAATTTCAAAACAATGATGATAGGGAATGAAACAAACAAAAAACTCAAAAGGATTCAAAAGAGGCAGAAAAGGAAAAAATAAAATATGAAGAAAAAGAGGAAGTAAATTAAAAATATAAGTATAATAAATGTAAATGGCTTATTCTGTTCAGTTAATAGGCAAAAATTGTTACACTGTGTTAAAAAATATAGCTTTAGGCTTTGGACAAAAAAATCATATAAAGCGGGGTGCCTGGGTGGATCAGTTGGTTAAGCGACTACCTTCAGCTCAGGTCATGATCCCGGAGACCCGAGATCGAGCCCCACATCCTGCTCGGCGGGAAGCCTGCTTCTCCTTCTTTCAGTCCCTCTGCTTGTGTTCCCTCTCTAGCTGTGTTTCTGTCAAATAAATAAATAAAATCTTAAAAAAAATCATATAAAGCATATTACTCAGAAATATTTAAAATAAAAGGCTAGAAAAAAGAATATGTTACTCAAATATTAGCCAAAAGAAAGCTGGATTAATTCCAGAAAAATAACTTAAAAAAACATTTTAGGGATAAGGGAAAGTTACTATTTAATAATGAAAGTCTTTATTCACAAGGAAGATTTATCAATTCTAAACTTGTAAGCACCTAATCTCAACATGTATGAGACAAACCAAAAAAAATTGACAAAACTGCAACAAGAAATTGACAAACCTACTACAATTAGTTTTTTCTAATCTTCTCTTGTCATACTCATTTTCTGTCTGCTTTATCTGTCATTTTCTGAGAGAGGTATATTAAAATTTCCCATTATTGTGGTGGATTTGTCAATTTCTTGTTGCAGTTTTGTCAACTTTTTTATTTGCCTTGTATTATAAATAAGTTTATTTTAACTGACATATATAGAACTCTGCATATAGTAATTCAGAACTAAAGATACTTTATGATAATTAACCACATTATGTGCCAAAAGCAACTCTTACCAAATATCAAAGAATCATTATAATAAAGTTTGTGTTCTCTAGACACAGTGCAACTAAATTAAAATCAGTAGTTATCAATCAATACCTATAGAGGCAGAAATCATTTCAGTTATGGTTGGAATCTAAGGAATAGAAAATTGATCACAAAAGGGGCATAAGGGAATTTTGTAAGGTAACAGAAATAAGCATATTTGTTTTGGTAATGGATTCATGACTATATATTTGTAAAATCTCAATAAAACATACACCTCCTAAAATAGGTAAATTCTGCTGGGCGCCAATGGTAAAAGATTCCTATTTTGCCATCTTGCTGATGTCATTCTCAAAATATTTTTCTAAATACAAAATAATAGTCTATAAATTTTCTCATCTCAGTTATTAACCTATCAACAAAAATAAAAAAATAAATTATTTGTAAACAAATCAAAATATTTAGGCTATTTTTTTGCTTAATCATTGCCAAGTTGGGTTTATTCTGGAAATACCAGGCTAATGATTCTATATAACCATTTTTGCTATGAACATACATTCTTTAGAACATTCTTTTTTCTGAGCAGTACTTAAGAGAAAACCTCCAGAGATTTTTTTTAATAAAAATTAGTATAATTTATTCCTTTTTGTTATAAGATCAATGTTTATTTTAGATCAATTATCAAGTATAGATAAACAAAAAAAATATTAATTACACAATAATTTCCCCACTCCAAGGAAGCCATTTAAACCTTCTACATCTTTTCCCTATTTATTTGCTCATGTATTTCCTGCTTAATTCTCTTAATTATTTTTTAAAAACTGACTCTCCAAAGTGACCCAAATGATCCATTGATTTGGCATCATATATATTTATATATCTATATATAGATATCTACACTTAATCCCTAGATAAAGAAAATAGTCTTATACCAATACTATATAGTCACACTAATTTCCATACTCAGAATACCACCAGCATGAAATTCTTAATAATTTTATCTTTGAATTTTGTCAATGAAGGCTAATAAGACAAAGGAGCATGTAGTGAGGCCTCCCACCACTCACTGCCTTTTTTTTTTTTTCACTCACTGCTTTTTGATCTTCCCAAGAAAGATTCTCAGCTGCATGCTCCCTGTCCCCACCTAATAACCGTTGCTGCCCACTGGCCCCAGCCCTCAGGGAGAGATGAAGTTGGACAATTAGCACCAAGTTGCAAATAGGGCACAGGAGAACTGGGAGAGTCTGCACTTAGCCTCCAAGTTTTCCTGTGCCTGAGGGAGCACATTAAACAGCAAATTAAAAAATAAGTCAAGACATAGTATGCAAAAGAAAGGAAAAAGCCATGTGCTTGCTCTGTGAAAAGAGGTCTACATTTTAATATCGTAATGAGATCCCACAAATTATAATAATAGTCAACCCTGTATACATTATGCACCCTCCCTCCTGCTACTTTCATGTCCACATTCCAAGTGCCAGCTATATGAAATTTTATTTCATGTTCAAACCAACCAAGCTCATGCTTTTCCTTGTTTCAACACATATCATTCCAAATGCTTATATCCCTCGTAGGGGGCCTTCTCTAACCACTGCCACTCCAGGGCTACGGGAGGTATTTGTGGTGCATACTTGAACTCAGTTTCCTTTTTCCCTAAGTGTTAATGCAATATACTGTCATTGCTTATTTGTCTCTCTTGTTACCTCTGTTTGACTGTAGGCTACGGGAGGTCAAGTTGTGGTTGTTTTTACCCAGGCAACCAGCAGAGGCTAATGACAGAGCCTTACATTTCTGTAGCATGTTCTGATTTTCCCAGAACTTTTCATCTTTTTTCTAATTTCCTCAAACATACACACACACACACACACACACACACACCCGTTCAGTAGGCTTACATGGTCATTTTTATTTTACAGATGAAGTAAAGAAACTATGGTAAGGTTAAATGATTTGCTTAAGACCACACAGGCTGTGTGCGACATAGAAATAAGAACAAAACTAATGATGTACTGTATGGTTACTAACATAACATCATTAAAAAACAAACAAACAAACTAGTATTTGCTGAGCACACAATATATGCCTGGTTCTGTTGCGAGGACTTTCTGACTGTGAAATCACTTGACACTCATCACCACCACCCTGTTTTGGTAGGTATATTATCAAACTACTTTGGGGCACCTGGGTGGCTCAGTCACTAAGCATCTCCCTTTGGCTCAGGTCATGAACCCAGGGTCCTGGGATTGAGTCCCACATGAGCAGGGAGCCTGCTTCTCCCTCTCCTACTCTCCTTATTTGTATCCCCTCTCACTGTCAAATAAATAAATAAAATCCTTTTTAAAAAAACTACTTTGAAAGGAGGAGATCATGAGAGATTAAGTAACTCAGCCCAGGTTACAAAACCATCAAGAAAAATAATAATAATAATAATAATAATAATAATAATAAATTTAAAAATAAAACCAAAAAACATCAAGATCTAGAACTGAACTGACAGCTTGCCATTTGGCTATAGAGCTGCACTATTTCCCAACATTCCATACTGTCTCTTTCATGGAACTGAACAAAAGACATAGCTTCTGTTCACAAAGAGTTTAATCAAGTATATAAAGGAGATATAAATATATATCTGTGATATATACATGCATATATATATATATATATCACAATATATAAAATACATTGTGTTCAAATTAAATCACAGATAATCAATGCTCTGGAAATGGAGAGGTTTACTCTATTTTGTGCCTGGAACTTCCATGAGAGCAGGGACTACATCTCTAGGCCTTGTAAAAATAACTGACATGTAGAAGGAATTTAGTAATCATTGGCTGAGTAAATTAATAGAATCAAAATGCCTGTTATCTCAAGTGCTAGAAAAAAAGGACCACAGAGCAGAGAGAATTTAGGCTGACTTTGAAGACTGACAATAACTTGGATAAGTTATGAAATGGTAGGAGAGCATTTCAGGTGATGAAAACACAGTTGGTAAAAACACATGACGGCAGAAGCAAACTCAGGTAGTCATCTGACCAATTTGAAATGAAATGACAGATTCTTTGGGAGGACCGGTGTGAATACAGGTTGGAGAGGTAGTTGGGGCCCAGTTACACAAGGATTGCATGTCAGAATAAGAAAGTTAGACTTTATTCTCTAGACTCTGGGGTATCTTTAAGTTTTTGAGTATGAGAATTGTGTGATCCAGTGTCATTTTCAAAGATTTATATGGCAGCTGTGTATGGGATAAATCAAATAAGGATAAGAGTAAAGACAGGAAAACAAAGAGGTTTTTATAATTGTGGAGGACTGAAGCAACAGAAACCGAAACATGGGTGGTAGGGAGAGCAAAAGAAAGGCTCAGATTTATGAAACATTATGAAGGAATCACAGGACTTGACTAATGAATAGAAATGTGCTAATATTTCACTAGGATGTAAACAAACTATGAAGGGTTGGGAAAGGCAATCTGGAAATCGCCAATCATATTTCTAACCATAACAATATTACTAATGAGAGAATGTTTAATTTATAAGCCTAACCCTTGGCAATAATCTTCTTCCAACTATACATTAGCACATCTTTCCAAATACATCTATCCCATAGAACACTTTACTGCTCTCCCCAGAAATCTCACAATCAGCTGCCTCTGCATGGAATGCGTGACTCTAAATTACGTTAAGAAGCTTCTGCTAGCTGCTAACAAATCAATTGGGTGGATAGACACCTTATTTTACCTCTTTGCCTGTAATTGTAGGTATTAGTACTGCTATGGTGTTTCAGGTAAATAACGAACTACAAAATAAAAGTGTTCTCTTAATTTAACACAAGACCATTGTCCCTTAGTATGAAGATGTCAATCTGATTTTTAGACATTGCATAAGATACTATTAGCATAGCAATATGTAATTTGTGACTGATCAGCCTTCTGAATAAAAAAAAAAAGGTGGCAGCCAATGTTATGTTAAATTGCTACCTAATTTTCTGGCAAATAATTTTAATTTTATCTTAACTTCCTAAGTATATGTCTGCATAATATAGGAGACATTAGAATTGGAATTTAACAATATTATTCTAATTTTTAATCTGATTTTATTATATTCCAGTGGATTTTAATCACAAGTATATTTCCTTTTTTTAAAAACCACAAGATAGGGCCCTAGCATCAATATTCGCATGGATTATGAATACTTAATAAATTGTCTTTAATGCACACCATCATACAAACCACGTATTATTTTCACCCCCCAAAAAAATGCTTTCTGCTCCATCCTAAAGACATAATAATACCAAAATAATGTAAATATTAAAGCTTCATATTTTAAGGCACTCTTGTAAGTTTAGAGCATTTGGCAAAGGGGGTTGCAGAGGAAGGAGTTTTGATAATGTTAATATAAAAGACCTTTCTATATAAATACAGGTTTAGTTGTCACAACATGGAGAAATTAGCCACATGGAGAAATTAGCCACCTCAGTAAAAGGATGCAGACCTTTGCAAAAAGAGAAAGCAAATTATAGGGAGCTTGATTTAGAGACACAGAAATACAGCAATCATTGACAAGTTAAGAATTCAGTGACACCTGGGTGGCTCAGAGGGTTAAGCCTCTGCCTTCGGCTCAGGTCATGATCTCAGGGTCCTGGGATGGAGTCCCATGTCGGGCTATCTGCTCAGTGGGGAGCCTGCTTCCCCCTCTTTCTCTGCCTGCCTCTCTGCCTGTTTGTGATCTGTCTTTCTCTGTTATATAAATTTTAAAAAAAAAATAATTCGGTGACTGAGCATCTGTCAAAAACAAGACTTATTAATATAATCCATGTTTTCACCTGGCTCATTTTTTTTAATGAGTGAATAAATGTTATCTCCCACTCAGCTTCTCTTCCTTGCTAATCTCCTAAGGACTTAAAGTGGTCTCTTTGCCAGACTAGGTTATTCTGAGTTACCATGGTAAGTAAACATAGCAGAGAAGTTTAAAGAACCCTGCGCTCGGAAAGGCCTCATGCATGGTTTAATGCTCTACTGTAGCCATCTGGAAATTCTTAATCATTTTGAATAAGACCCCACTTTTTCATTTTGCATGGGATCTTACAAATTATGTACCTGGCCTTGATTGTAGAGGGTGGAAAAATCGATGATCAGCAGCATTTAGCACATGGCACACAAACGAACTAGGAAGGGCAAGCCACATTTGACAGAGATCAGTGGTTAGCAAGTCAGGTCAAGGGAATTTTCCAGGAAAGCCCCAGAAGACACTTGGTAGGCTAGGTGGGCCCCTGAGACCCTGAAGCCAGTTATATCTTCTACACCTTACAGTACACTCAGATACTCCTTTGGAAATCAGGGTGGATCTTTGGTAGGAGAGAAACAATAGTAATAAAGAGTTTGACCTTAAATTTGTTGAAGATTTACCTAAAATACGATACCAAGGTACCTTTATACATTTAAGTTTTTTCGACCATTTTCAGGTAAAGAGCTCAAAAACAAATTAACATTAGTGACAGAAAAAAATGTTTCCTCATTTTCCCATCTAAATCATCATGTATAAATTTTGACCCCTCTACAGAAGGAAAATAGTACATGTTCAGAAAATGAGCTATTTCAGTTTCAAGGGCTTGCCTTAACACACATGAGTTGTTAGAGTAGAAAGTTAGTTAGGTTCTAACAGGATGCCTGGAAATCAGCAAAGAGGAAATCATGGGCACCTAGGAGGAAGTCAGAGGTCTGTTGTGGCAGCAAAACAAAAATCACAAGAAACCGGATCAAACTAGATAGGCCCAAGATGGCTGAAAAAATAGACCAAAGTTCACACCATTCCTTTATTTGCTGCATTAACACTAAAATCTCCTTCCTAAGGGTGCCATGACAGGAAATCCCTCACCAAATATGGAAGAAAAAGCAACATAACCCATATTCTAAGAAATCCCCTCCTCAAGTAATGAGTATTCTACCCATCTGTTAGCAACTGTCAGTGAAATTAGGAAACCCAAACCCAGTGGGCACAGCTGTCCCTTGGCCTAAAGCGGCTCTTACATCTTGAAAGTGTACTTTCACTTTAATAAATTTTCCTGCTTATATTGCTCATCCATGGCCTTGTCTGTCCTTGAATTCTTCCTCCTGGCAAGACCAAGAGCCTAGGGAAACATCCTTTGGATGGACTGGGTAGAGGTCTCAGGGCCCAAGGTCTCCCTAGTCTACTGGGAAACAGAGTTATCTATGAATATTTAGGTATATACACTCCAGTTTGAGACTCTGTTTTGTTGAACATTCTGAATAAAGGATGGTCACGTTAGCTTTGAGGTTGGGGAGGGATATTGTTTCCTCGTTTAGCAGTCATCTGGACATGTAATGACCCTGAAATAGGTGTATCTACAAGGATGCTCAGCATTGGATACAACAATCTACAAAATATGTAGAATATACATGGCAGAGCAGATTCTAAATATATATCAGATGTTTATATATATTGGTTTTTTCCAGAGTTCCTTATAAAAACATGAAATATTTGCTTCTCTTTAGAATAAGCCTACTCAAAGAAAACAGATGATAGGATTTCCCACTTAAGAAAATGTTTCATTACTTCAGAATAATATAGATGGCTATAAAATGCCCTTTCTTTATGAAATGAAGAGGTGAGCTCACTGATATTAAACTTCCCCATCTATTTCTCTTATATACATTGTTCTTCACCAAAGAGTTTTGTGATTAGTTGTCCCTTATCTTTAATTAATACATTTGGTGGTTTCTCATGCTCTACTTTACTGAATTAGAAAAGAAGGTCATGGTAAAGAACACAGAAATCTCTAATGGAAAGCCAACTATCTATAGTTTACTTGGGAGTTCAAGACCAAGAGTAATTGAGATTGACTTCCCCCAAATGCAATAATGGGTGTTAAATCCATAGTTTGCACTTAGCATATAATAGATGCTCACAGTGTTAGTCTCTTACATTACTTTGCTCCAATCACGAAAGAACCATTTTGCCAGCAGGATCTCTGCTGAGACCTTAGTGCTCTCTTCACTGCCCTTTGGAACATTCAACGTGAACCAGTCTTGTTAAGAAAGCTGGTCAAGGATGCCTAAGAATATCTGGAACAAAAGTGTTGCTTGAAAAGTGAATTTGATTATCTAGGGATTAGTGTTTGTGTCGTGGTTTTATGGTAAATATCAGCTTATAATTTATTATAAAATTTCCCAATTTTTCTATCTATAGAAAAACACCATGAAAAAAGATCATGCCTATCTCATTCATTATCACATCCCAACGCCTAGGATAGCACATAGTAGGCACTTAATAAATACGTGTTAAGTGAATAGGCAAATCAAGCAAACGGTAAATGGTGACATTTAAAATCACATAGCCCAATTCACTTTACAGTGGCCCAGAGAGTTGCCCAAGGTCAATGAAATATGGAGCTAACCCTAAAAGTAATGGATTTCTATGTCCCACTGCACAGATCCCTGAATTATTAGCACTTTCTCCAACTGGAATAACATGCACATAATTTTTTTCCCAATTATTCTGGCTGAGGGATATACAAAAGGTTTCAGTGGGTGGAAGATTTATAGCACAGCTTCTGGGAAAGCCTAGAAGCACCATGGGGCAAATGCAAAAGGTCTTATGATAATTAAATCAAGAAACCAAAGGACCCCTGGAGGCCTGCACAGTAGGCACAGGACTGCCCTCCTAGAGGAAGGCACTTTTGCTGACTGTCCATTATATAAAAGATCCTTAGGCAAGCAAGAATGAAAGCAAATACAAGAAAGGAAAAATGCCTGTGGTTTCCTATTGTTTCCAAAGTTCTCCTATACATGAACCTCTAACATATCCTTCAACTTCACTGAAATATTTCCTTCTCCTATTGTAACTAGATGGACAATTCCCATCCTAAAACTCAGACACACTTCAAAAAAAAATGCAACTTCCTTTGTATCCCTCTAACTAAACTACATCTATTGTGAGCACCTCCATTTCATTGAAAATTGGGAGAAGGAGTAAGGACAAAATGGAAACAACTGAAGAAGGAATTTTAAAATAATGAATACAATACTTTTCTGAATTTTAAGCTTATTTAAAAGAATTACTTTAAAAAAAAGAATTACTTAAAGTCTTTTTTGGAAAAATACTCAGTCTCTCAAGTTTTCCTTATGACATACCACATTATGAAGTAAAGATGGCATGTGGATATAAAGAGTAAATTATAAGTCCTCGGTGTGATGGGGCTGGGGATAGGTCTTGATCTATAGAGGATCCTCAAGGTCCTGTCACTAGGACAGCCCTGGGCCCTGAGGTCCTGGACTGTGATCCCTGCAGGTGAGGGATGAGCAGGTAGACACTGTGTTAGAGCAGCAGCTAGAGTCCATGATCAAGGTTATGCATCTCTGGTTGAGAAGGGCCTTCTGATTCCTGCTGGCCCATTGGATATCTGTATATTTCCCCAGCAGAGCCCATGGGAACTCTGAAATCTTCTGCATCTCACCCACTGGCTTTGGAAGTGGAAACGTTCCAGATTCATCCTTAACTCATAGCTAATTCGCATCCTGCCACCAACAGCATCAACTGTAGCTTCAGGCTACACCCAATGAAGGGCACTCTGTATCTGCCTTTACTTTTAATAGGGAATCATGACTGAAGAGGAATGAAAAATACATTGATTTATATTTCCAAAAATCTATATCCATTTAACTATAATCTCAGAGAGCTCAAAAGGATACAGGTCTGACTCCTATGACTTTGGTTAGACATTGTTCAAAGACAAAGCTACTCCATATTAGAAAATTCAAAAATAAGTGACATAAAATAACATAGTAAAAATCTTATTAAATGTAGTACAGTGAACTCTATTTAATATCTCTAAGTCATAACTAATTCTTGATTTATCTATAAAATATGGATAATAACACCTGCTTTGCTTGCTTCACCTGGGTATAAGGAAAAGAGTTTGAAAGACATAAAGTTCAAAGAAATGAAACTTAGGATAGAAAACCCATAAAAATAAGTTTTTATCCTTGAGTTCCAACCCTGTCAATGGGAACTCACTAAATGTATGGCAAGAAAGCCTGACCAAACATCCCCTGACAATCTCTAAAGGATCAAGTAGCAGTGTCCCATCACACAACATAAAGCTTGGTGGGGCATATAAAGGTGTTATTGTTGAACCAGACTTTATACATATTCTTTCTCTTCTATTCATAGAAAAAGCCACATTTACATGAGTGTGGTTGAAAAGATTTGCTGGAGAGCAGCAATTTTATGGAAACGTGTGTGTGTGTGGGAAAGGTTTGATTGAAGTGCATATAGAAATCCTTTAAGACTGATTTAACAGAGAGAAATGCCTGCCAGCACGTGGAGACCTGGATGGAGTAGCTCAAAGCCACAGATGCTACAAACATTTCAAGAGCCTTCTGCTGGCTAGAAATTGGCTACATTTTGAGTCAAGTCATTCTGCAGAGCAAGATTATTCTGTAGTTGTTCTCCCAGCATATAGAACACTTTGCCAAAAATAATAGCATTTTTGTTAACCCAAATCTACAACAAGTGATACCGGGGAGTACCCCTCCCAAAAGATAAGAAGGAACACAGAAGGGCTGAGAAACACACATGGCACAATGGCTAGCCTAGAATTGATCTTCTTCCAGATGCCAGTCTCTCCCTTGCTTCTAGGATTTCTGCAGGGTCTATATACCCCAATCCCCACTCTTATGTATCCAAAGAGTAAACTTTCCATTTCACCTTTCACCTAAAATGTCAGCTATGAGTCTTTGTCATGGCTAAATAATCAAAGTCCTTTAAAAAAAATGAGAAAAGTTTGACAATTCAGAAATAACTCTTCAGTTAGTTGTAACTTTCAAATGCTGTGGGGACGGTGCATGATCCGCCCCTCCCGCCAAGCTCAAGCCACCAGGAATTCTGGTGGAGGTACCTGTGAATGTGAATGAAAGCCCAGAGGGGCTTTCCCTGCCTAGAATCCGAAAAGCCACTTACCCTGTGGGTCAGGGCAATATGTCCTTAGTGTGCTTATTCAAGACATAGTTCCGTTTAACCCTCCTCCAGGTAATCATATCTCTGTATCTCTTATCTGTATTTCTTGATCCCTCTGCCTCAATGGTCTCAACTTCTGTGAGTTAAAGCAATCACTCTACCCTACGGTAACAATACTAATCCTGTCTTTAGGGTGGGTGCAAAGGCAGTTAAAGATTTAACTGCACCACCCAACTTCCTCACTTGGGAATAATAAAAGATTGGGACCCTTGACAGTTGAAGTAGACTGAGGGAGAAAGAGAGAATAGCAGAGCGAAGAGACGAAGCCGTGAGACAGAGACTGACTGAGAGCCTGCAGAGAGACTCAGAGACTCAGAGAGATATAGAGAGAGGAAGACTTGAGAGATGGCGAGAAACTGAGAGACTGAGAGAAAAAGCCATGAGACTGAGAGAATCTGAGAGATGGAGATAGAGAGATAGAAACAGACACAGAGAGAAAGACAGAGATCCTGCTTCGACAGACCTCCCGGCTCGGGTGTGTTTTTGGCCGCCAACACTCATCATCCTGCTCGACCCCACCTTTTTCCCCTGGCTGGACCAGGGGAGAAACCCCAAACCTCGTAGCCCAGGAAGGAGCTACAAGATGCCTTCTAACTCCACCAGAACCAGTTGCTCCCATCTCCCCAGCTGGATAATGAACATAACCAGTGGCCTGTGCTTATGGTCCATGCGCTACTTTCTCATGCATTGCCTTAGGTTATCTTCTCAAAAATCCTGGCATAACAGCAATGTAGGCATCACTATGCCAAGTAAAGAGAGGGATACAGAGATAATATGCAGAACATATACTCATCTGGTATGGAGAAGAAAGAGCCATGATGAAAAGCAAGATCTTCAAAGTCTCAGATGAATCCCTTTGCCATTTCCCAAGACTTCTCAATCACAAATGTTTTGAAGTTTATTAAAGAATATGACAGGGAGTCATGGTTCTATTAGCTGTAGTCCTTGCAATTGATAAGTTTTCTTATACTATTTTTAAAATAGATATTTCAAATGCAAAATCAATATTCTCACCTATCCTACTCCTCTGTTCACATGATCCCCTGCCAGCCAGAGAAGATGAGCAGCCATCATTTGTCTCCATGTTTAAAAGGTTCAGAACTATCAGTTATTTTCTTCTCTCAACACAAAATACAGGTATAGGTAAATAATAAAATTTGTAATGTATGAAAAACTATATTCATCTGACCTCTGACAAGAAGGGAAGAAAAAAAGAAATGTTCATCTTATAAAACAAATTGTATATTTCATGCCACCAATAAGAGCTATTTTATTTCTAAAATGTCAAGGTCAGGAAGGCCCAGAATGGTTCCTGGTCTCCCCGTCCAGGCACCACTACAATTGGACAAAGTAACTAACTAAGCTCTAGAAAGTCTTTGGGGTGGAACCAATACATATGCCTACTTTTCCACCTTCTAGAATTTTATAGAAAACAAAATGTGGACAAGTCTATATTCATTCTAGGCACAAGATAGATTGTTTAACCTAATTTTGCCAGATACTCACAGGCCTAGATTGAAAGATACATAGCAGGTCAATCCATGATTCTCCTTCCAGAAAAACAGAAGTCAGTAAAGAAAGTCAGGAGGACAATCTGAAAGAATTTAACAAGAAGCAGGAGCTGGAGGCAAAGGGCTGCCTGTGGGGCACTTGTGGTGACATCTGGAGTCCAACAGTGACATTAAGAGATGCTCCTAATGATGCCAGCCACACCCAAAGGACCACTGGATTAAAGGTCTAAATTTGAAAGGAAAATGTAAAATGGTTAGAAAAAATATATAGAATAATATCATTCTGATCTTTAAGCAGGGTAAATTCTTAAAGGAAAGACTAAAGCATAAATCATCAATTAAAATATTAATAAATGTGACTAGTTTAAAATTTATACTTGTGCCCAACAGAAGATATCATTTAATTTAAGGGGAGACATGACAAGTCATGCACTTAAAAAATATTTGTAATAAATATAATAAATAAAATATTCATATCTAGGATGCCTGGGTGGCTGAGTTGGTTAAGCCACTGCCTTCAGCTCAGGTCATGATCCTGGAGTCCCAGGGTCGAGTCCCACATGGGGCTCCCAGCTCCGCAGGGAGTCTGCTTCTCTTTCAGAGCTTTTCCCCTCTCATGCTCTCTCTCACTCACTCTCTCACTCTCAAATAAATAAAATCTTAAAAAAAATTAATAAGAAGGCAATAAACCCCAAGCAACAAAAGAAAAACTAGATAAATTGGACTTCCTCAAAATTAAAAACTTTTTGCATCAAAGAATTTTATCAAAAGAAACCTACAGTATAGAAGACAATATTTGCTTATTATATATCTACTAATGATTTAATATCCAGAATATATAAAGAACTCGTCCAACTCAACAACAAAAGATAATCCAACTTAAAAATGGGTAAAGGACTTAAATACATATTTCTCCAAAGAAGGTATGCAAATATCAGGTAAAAGATCCTCAATATCATTAGTCATTAGGAAAATGCAAATAAAGACTCTAAGGAGATACCACTTCAAACCTACTAGGATGGCTATAATTTCTTTTTGATATGGAGAATAGTATGTATTGGAGAGGATGTGGAGAAGCTTGAACTCTTGTACATTGATAATGGGACTGTAAAATGGTCCAGTTTCTGTGGAAAACAGTGTATCAATCCCTCAAAAGCAAATTCTAACCCATATGACCCAGTTCTTTTTATTTTTAAACATCTTTTTATTTATTTGACAGAGAGAAACACAGCTAGAGAGGGAACACAAGTAGGGGGAGTGAGAGAGGGAGAAGCAGGCTTCTGGCCGAGCAGGGAGCCCGATGTGGGGCTCGATGTGGGGCTCGATCCCGGGTCTTCGGGATCATGACCTGAGCCGAAGGTAGTCGCTTAACCAACTGAGCCACCCAGGTGCCCCAGCAATTCCAGTTCTAAATACTGAAAAGAGGGGCTCAAACAGATGCTTGTGTGTCAATATTCATTACAGCATTGTTTATAATAGCCAAAGGTAGAAACAACCTAAGTGTTCATTAACAAAAGAAAGGATATATAAAAGGCAATATGCACATATAATGGAATATTATTCAGCCATAAAAAGAAAGAAATGAATTTCTGATACATGCTACAATATGGATGAACTTGAAAAGATTATGCTAAGTAAAATATGCTAAATGCAAAAGGACAAATATTGTATGATTTCATTTATATGAAATACCTTACATAGGCAAATTCATAGAGACATAAAATAGATTAAAAGTTACCAGAAGTCGGGGGAGGGGTGGGGACAGAAGGAAATTATTGCCTAATGGGTACAGAGCTTCGGATGATGAAAATGTTCTGGAAATACAATAGTGGTAATGGTTGTATAACACTGCGAATATACTTAATGCCACAGAATTGTATGCATAAAATGGTTTAAAATGACAAAGATTATGTTATTCATATTTCACAGCACTAAAAATAGTTAATAGGGAAAAACAGATCATTAAATCAATTGGTGAATGGACAAAAACATAGGAATACAAAATCAGAGAATATGAAGCCCAAATGACCAATAAACATAACTACATGCTCAGTACCATTAGTAATACGGGGAGAGGAAATTAAAACCATAATAAACACCATCTCTTACTCATCAGATTAGAAAACATTAAATAGTCTGACCATCACAACTACTGGAGAGCATGTGGAGTAACAAGAATGCTGATATACTGCTAGCAGGAATGTAAATTAATATTCGCCCCTTTGAAGAATGATTCAGCAATATCTAGTCAAGTTGAAGCACATACACTAGGACCCAGCAATTCTTCTAAGCATGTATCCTAGAGAAATTCTTGCATATATACACCAAAAACCATGTGCAGCTGTTCTCATAGCAACTGTTAAAAACCAGCAACATAAGAAGTGGTACATATATACAATGGAATAGTATGCCTCCATCAGAAAGGATGAATATCCAACTTTTGTAGCAACATGGACTGGATTGGAAGAGATTATGCTGAGTGAAATAAGCCAAGTAGAGAAAGTCAAGTAACACATGGTTTCACTTACTTGTGGTGCATGAGGGGTAATGTAGAGGACAGTAGGAGAAGGAAAGGAAATGAGAAGTAGGGTAATTTGGGGAGAGAAACGAAACATGAGAGACTCTGGACTCAGAAACAAACTGAGTGTCTTGGAGGAAAGGGGGAGGGAGGATGGGACAGCCTGGTGGTGGGTACTGAGGGCACGTTTTGTATGCAGCACTGGGTGTGGGCCATAAACAATGAATCTTGGAACACTGAAAAAATAAAATTTAAAAAAAATCATGCATTTTAGAATTGTTTTTTGCTTTTGATTAGTATGTGACTTTATACTTTTGAATAGGTTTCTGATAGAAGAATAGAAGAGTGTACCTTTGAAGCAGTCTACCAGAATTATATTCCCAGTAAGGAGTAATGGAGCCCAAGTTTTTATTCTCAAGATACTCAAAGTTTTATTTTCAGGATGCCATGTTAAGTTTTTCAGTTGTTAAGGTAATAAGTACTTGTAGCTTTGTTGCTATAGAGATAAAATTTATTTTAAAGTTAAAAAAAATCAGCAACAACCTAAATGTCAATCAAGAGAATAATAAATTATTTGTAGTATATTCATATAATGGGTAACATTGTAGCCATGAAAATGAGTAAACTAGAATCATGCATATCCACAAGGATGAATTTCACAAACATAAGAGCAAAAATGGCAAATTTCAGTAAAATAGACTAAGTATTCATAAAAAAACATTACAATATGAAAAGCCATACACCACTTTCCTTCTACATTTTTATCATTGTATTCTACATATTACTGTCTTTAGTAAAAGAATAAGATGTAAATGGGAATAATAATTACCAAACTCAAGATACAGGTATCTCTGATGGGAAGGAAATGAAATGAGAAAAGATACAAGGAGCTTCACCTTATTGGCAATATCTATTTCTTAAGTTGAGTGCTGGATACACACTTACTAATTGCATTATTATTTAGAGTTTTTTCTATGTTCTAACATTTTAGCATAACTTCTAAAAAATTAGGAAAAATCATATACATTTTTTAGCATACCTTGCCAAAGGCATTGTGAATTATGAATTCCTAACTATCACAGCACATGACCTAGTTATGGGTAAAACATGTACAAAAATGCATGATACCCAAAGTTCACAAGTATCAGGCTATATAATAAAAAGACTGAGAAGGGTAGCCCATAAACCCAAAAGCCAAATTCTGGGAAAATAATTCCATAAAATCTGAACAGTAGACATAAGAAATGAGAAATATATATATATATATATATATATTTCATTCCCTCTAAATTCCCTTTCTTGTGTTTTGAGGGTTTGTGCCTGATTTATTTTTCCTCATCTAATTTCTTTAAGTGCCTCATTCCCATAAGCCATACAAAATTTATATTTATAGAGGTAGGGCTCAGATATGACTAAATGAATGCTTCACCTTCAAGTGCCCATACATGAGGCTATAGGAACTCTGTTTCCTATTTCTAGAATTCAGTACACTCATCCTCGGTGAGTTTAAGCATCCATCACAATACTCTATCCATCTTTCCGTGTTTTAAGTGAAGAAGCAGGAGTCAGGTGTGTCTGGGTGGCTCAGTCGGCTAAACGTCTGCCTTCAGCTCGGGTCATGATCCCATGGTCCTGGGATAGAGCCCCATGTCAGACACCTTGTTCAGCAGGAAGCCTGTTTCTCCCTCTCCTCCCTGTTCGTTTCTCTCTCTCTCTCTCTCTCTCTCTCTCTCTCTCTCTCTCTCTCTCTCTCTCCCCCAAGCAAATAAATAAGTAATCTTAAAAATAAAGAAGCAGTCATTTTCACATTCTCCTTGTCCAACAGTTTCACACATGCTGAATGTAATTATTATAGGAAAAGAAATACCAACATATGGGAAATGGAACAGAACACGAAGTTGGTGCCCATAAGAACTTATAAAATTAGCTATACAGCTTCTATATTAATGTAAATATATCTTACATCTAATAGAAAATCTTTAAGGGCCTACATCTTCAAGATAGCAAATGAGTAGTTTATTCCATTTTACTAACAGGAATAAAACTTGGTATTGTGACTTGACTCACATCATATGTCAGGACTTGATAACTTGAGAAACTATCTCACTTAATATGTGTAACAATTGTATTATCAAATTAAATATTAATAGTTGCTATTCTCATCACTATCATTATTCTCAGGAGCAGAATCAGAATGGAAAACCAAATAGTATATTTTTAATTCCTATGTGGTTTCTGGCACATGGTCCCATCTCCATCAGTGATATTGTGCCCTTACCCCAGTCCAGAATGCAAAAATAAATCCATTTCTACTCTGCCTCCTAGGCAACAGAAGTCCCCAATAGCAGTGTACGGTATCAACTCACCTTATTGAGAAAATGATCATGAAGGCTTCTCTTCATGTATTTTGAATTTTTTCATCATTGAGGAAATATTCACTATACATAATTGCATGCTTTCTAATACTGCTTTCCTTCAAATTGGATTTTCCCCCCATGGATTTTAAAGCTACTTCCAATAGAGAAAAGTAAAAACAGTTGTAATTTCAGCAATTTGCCATTTTCCTCCTTTTGGGATAGCTTTACTCATTGTATTTGAAGAATAAATAACTAAATGATCCTGAAATATTTAATGTGAGAGAAATGCAAAGATTTTCAACAAAGGAAAGCACATCTAATATGCCACCAAAGGAAGCTTAAAAAACAGAACCCCTTTCAGTAGATACATAAACTCCTATATAACTACCAGCACTTTCCGTTTCCTTATTCCTGCCCTATAATGAGCCATTTCATGTTTATTGGTGTTCAATTTGGTTACTAGTGCCACTTAATATAATCCCATATGGTTAAGGCTTTGAGAAGCCCCACACACACAAAAGTAAATCAAACAGGAAGGGAAAGCAGCAGAAGGATAATGTAACTGAGAGCCAATCTGGGGCTAAAACAGAGAAGTGTGTCTTCTCAGATTGCAGAGATTTAAACATGCCATGAAACTGTACCAAGCTTCCTGCAGTGAGCCACTATAGCTTTTACATAATTTCACATTTCTAAGAACTGCAACAATCCAGAGAGTCACATTTTTTTCGGTTTAGGTATTCACGGTTCAGTCCATCAAGTTTTCCATTGGCCTAACTCAAGTCATATAAACCAGAAGCATTCCCTATAAAGAATCAAATTTTGAAGAGTAGGATTATTTGGGAAACTGTATTATATTTGTACTGTAGATTTATGAGGGTGTGATCCCCTCACTCCACATAAGATTTTTTTCTTGGAAGAGCAGTTTTAGAGCCCATCTCTGACCAAGGATTCTCATATTGCATTTATTTAGAAAGGTGGTCTTGGCCAAATCCATAGGCATCAAAAACTGTGATCATTTAAGATATCAGCTTTCCCAGCTACTAAAAATAAATCCCAGAAAAAAACTGAGAGGAAACCACATGTCACTTTGAATACTTATTAAAACAAAGAGACTGGAAAACTCATTTGAGTTTTTGGTAATAAGATAGAACCCTTTTAGTAGACTTGCTTTCTGAGGATCACCCCCTGGGCATGATTAATAAAACAATGACAAACACTGACACAACATTTAATATAGACCAAAAAATGTTCTAAGTGCTTTACATGGATTAAACCATTTGGTTTTCCTAACAACTCCTTGAGGTATATTCTACTAATATCCTCATTTACAAATAAGAAAACTGAGACACAGTGAAGTTAAGCAATTTTTACACAGACGACAAGTAGTAGAGCTAAGAGTCAAACTCAGAAAACCTGGCTTCAGGGCCCATAATTTTCACTCTGACCTACTGTGGCACTGGACTGTGCTACATATGAACCAAAATATAACCTAAGACACTTAACCAAAAATGAAAGCATGAATTAAATAATTAATCTTTTCATTATCCTTTGGTCATGCCATATACTGAAATTCAGTTTTTCATTTAAAACGCTTTTATTAAGGATCTACCTTGTGCCAGGCATGATCCTAAGAAGTGGGGGATAGAAAAAAAGAATAGTTTTAAAGATGCTCAGAGACTACCAGGAAAGAGGCAAAATAAACATATAAAAGGAGAAGAGAGAGAAGTTCAGGGTGTCATGAAATAAAATACTTACAATACGTGTCCAGTGCTAAAATTAAAATGGCAAAATATATGCTAATCTTGACCCACAAAAAGGAAGAAAAGAAAAAAAATTTTCTTCACATCTTTTTTGAAAATCAAAGTCTAGCCTTCCTGTGTCCCCTCTCCAATGCTACCATCTCTAAGAGCCTGCGGTTTATGGCAGTTTACTGTCATACATGCTTCTTAGCATTGAGTTAGAATTCCAATATTGACTTTCTAGTTTTCATATTCTTTTTGACATTCAAAAGCCCGTGTGGAAGGAGACTTTAAAAATTCTCCACCAATAGCAAAGGTTTGTTGTGCTAGCAGCTTCAGACAATGAAGGTGCCTGAAACCCAGCACAGGACTAACCACTCCATCAGGTTTGACCCACTATGACTTTTGAAATCATAAAACTTCATGTGCCAAAGCCCCAGTCTTGAAGAATATTTCTTTGTAAATCAAGACACTCTAGCTACCAATTTTCTTCAGAAACCATGTACAAGCTGCGGGAAAGTAACTGAAATGACCTGAACTAAGGAAAAGGAAAAACACTGTCCTGGGAGAACAACTTGAGTCTGGCTTTTCATAGATAACAGACTGATTCTGCTTGAATTAAAGCCATGCCTTGTTTCTGACACCCTCCACCTTGGGCTAACTGCTTGAGGCTTCAGCTCTAAGTGAGACCAAAATGAATTTCCTTCTGGAAATATTACGCCACAGCCTGAAGCTTCCTATACTGATTTTGAAATCCTCACAGTCATTTAGAGGATGGCTCCTTACATCTGTTCTGCTTCCCTACTCCACATGAAGCCCTGGATCTCCCTCCTTACCCTAAGGAGTTGCACCTGTCATGAACTAAATCACTTTAGGTCTCTTCCTTAGAATTAAATGCAGCCTCATTAGCTGTTTAGACTTCATAAATTTTAAACAGGAAGAGAAAACAGCACATAAGACTGATTGGCTCCAACCCTCTACTAGTTGTAGGGGCACAAGTCATTTGCTATTCTTTGTCTCAACTTCTCTATCTAGCAAATGACAATAATCTTATTAGTGTCAGTTTATAAGAGGTACTGGTGTGCATTTTTTTAAACTACATTCATTGGCTCTCTCAGTTCCTGAAATGTATCTTTATGAGTTTCTCCTATATAATTGGGATCAATTTTCATTTCCTTCTGCTCCATTGCACCTAAGCGTCATCAGAAGTCTATATAGCTTCATGTAATTTGAAAGTGCTGATCTGGTGGGCACTTCAATTGACCAGGCAACAGTCCTGAGGCTTAATTCCTTTTTAGTCTTTGGCTAAGTCACCTCTTACCTCATCTCCCCCTTTTCCCTCTAGCTTTTCCAATTCATTCACCCATTATTTATCAATCACCTGTAATTATAACAGATACCAGGTAGTTTCCAGGGAGGAACAGTGCATATGGTCAGCCCTTGCCCACAATGATCTTCCATTTAAGAAGAAAGATGGGCAAGGAAACATCCCACCACAGACAGCCCCAGCCTGAATCTGGTTCACAGAGCAACACTGACTTGAAAGAAAATCTTAAGCAGCTTTGACATTTCCCCCACACCCCACTCCTAGCCCCACTTCAGGTCATGCAGGAATAAGTCTATGTCCCTGAAGGTGAGACCCAGAAAGCAAAGCTATTTCCCAAGACCTTCTAGCAGCCAGAAACACATGACCTCCACTGACACCTGCTGATGGGATAGCACTGTTATAATGTCTTCATTCTTATCTAGCAAATTTTTCTAAAGTTTTGGAGACCAGGTTGGCCACTACATGGCTCAGTTCCCATGACTGGAAGCTTTCATGTAGCCTTTTCCCAAAGTCTTTATTCTGATCATTTGCCTCAGCTAAGGAAGGGGCCCCGGGTTGCTCACTCCAAGCTTCACTCCACAGGGTCACTCTGCACCCCCAAACTAATTTCAGCAGGGAAAGCAGTGCACTATACATGCAAGGTCATCCTAACCACGTCAGACCTTTCAAGATCTGCCTACCCCACTGTGCCCACCAATACCACCTCTATCACAAACACTCCTGCTTTTCTGCTGGAATCTGTTCTCCTGTGCCCTTGAAGTTACACTCCCACCACTCCAAGTCCAGATTACTTTCCTGACACACTATGTTAGGAGTGAGTTAACCCTTCAAATGGCTTACCATGTGCCAGGCACTATTCTATATCTATGTATAGAGTGTGTGTGTGTGTGTGTGTGTGTGTGTGTGTGTGTGTCCATGATTTTCAATCTTCACAATAAGCCTATATGCTGGGGCCATTTTTCTATGCCCACTTTATAGATAAAGAAACTGACACATAGAGATGTTAAATAACTTGCATAAGGTTATACAGTAAGAGAACCAAGATTTGAAACTAGACAGTCGGCTTCCAGAGTCCACCACTTAACCTCTATGCTGGAACCCAAACTGCCTTTCCAAGGGAAGACTACCTGTAGAAGATCAATGTCATTACTTTCACAAATTATTTAACAAATCTTGCATAAACTCATACATTGTTAAAGGGATACAACCTCATATTGCTATTTAAAATTTTGCTATGTTCTAGTCAAACATGTTTTTAAAACATGCTTTATGCTCTGAAAAAAATTTGTTCAGGAAGACTTCAATATAATTTATGAATAATTAAGAGAAATGGTTTTAAAGTTCATCATGGTGGTAGTGTGGCTTAATGGAATAAGTCAAGATCACTTCTCAGCAAACTGTACCTCCTTCTAGCAGGCAGCAAAAATGTGATCTTATTTATCATCACACCTTTTGAACCTTTGGTTCCACACTGTAAAATGGAGAAAATGCAAAATGTAAAATGATAGAGAAATGTAAGGACCACAAAATTATATATGTAAAATGACAAAGAAATTCTGGGGCACCTGAGTGGCACAGTTAGCTAAGAGTCTGACTCTTGGTTTCAGCTCAAGTCGTGATCTGAGAGTCCTAGAATCAAGCCTCACATTGGACTCCATGCTCGACATGGACTCTGTTGAGATTCTCCCTCTTTTGCCCTTCTCCCCTCACATAAGCATGCTCTCTCTCTCTCTCAAATTAATAAATAAAATGTTTTTTAAAAAAAGATAAAATACATGAAGCCCTCTGTAAATAATAAAACTTCATGTAAACATAACTTTTCATTAAAGACAAAATGACATTTTTAAAATGGAAAATTATTTCTTGCTAATAAGAAAAAAAGCCATGACAAGGCTTCATGTTGACAGACATAGGACCTAGATTTTTGTTTTAGTATCTTCCTTGATGGAAAATAAAAGAAGATGTAGAAAGGAAAGAATAAATTACTTCTGAAAAACATTGAGAAACCGCCTTTCAGGGAAAGCATCAGAAAAATGATTTGTAGAATTAGCAGTCTGTGGAATGTGGGAGAAGGGTAGGCCTTCTCTTTCTTGGTCTTTAGTAGTTTCCCTCTCAGGGTTTCTTTTAAACTACAACACCAGACAATAGTGGTAACAAGAGAGACCACGGACACAAAGTCAAAGAACTTTGAAAAAACAAACTGCACCAGTGAGAGGAGGAATATGTTAATGAAGCTAGTTTAAGATAATACCCTTGGAAAACTATAATGATAAAAATGGAAGAACAGCAGCATCACTAGCTATCAGGGAAATTCGAATCAAAACCACACTGTGATACCATTACACCAGTCAGAATGGCCAAAATTAACAAGTCAGGAAACAACAGGTGTTGGAGAGGCTGTGAAGAAAGGGGAACTCTCTTACACTGTTGGTGGAATGCAAGCTGGTACAGTCGCTTTGGAAAACAATGTGGAGATTCCTTAAAAAATTAAAAATAGAGCTACCCTATGACCCTGCAATTGCACTACTGGGCATTTACCCCAAAGATACAGATGTAGTGAAAAGAAGGGCCATATGTATCCCAATGTTCATTGCAGCAATGGCCCCAATCGCCAAACTATGGAAAGAGCCAAGGTGCCCAGCAACAGATGAATGGATAAAGAAGATGTGGTACATATCTGCAATGGAATAGTACGCCTCCATCAAAAAGGGTGAATATCCAACTTTTGTAGCAACATGGACTGGATTGGAAGAGATTGTGCTAAGTGAAATAAGCCAAGTAGAGAAAGTCAAGTATCACTTGGTTTCCTTTACTTGCGGTGCATAAGGGGTAATATAGAAGACAGTAGGAGAAGGAAAGTAAATGGGAAGTAGGGTAATTCAGGGAGAGAAACGAAACAAGAGAGACTTTGGACACAGAAACAAACTGAGGGACTTGGAGGGAAGGGGGTGAAGGGATGGGAAAGCCTGGTGGTGGGTACTGAGGGCACCTATTGCATGGAGCACTGGGTGTGGGGAATGGGCAATGAATCTTGGAACACTAAAAAAAAATTAAAATCAAAATTAAGAAAAAAAAGATAATAAAGCACAGCAACCAAAGGGGGAGGGGAAATGGAAGAACAGGCCAGGATTAAAAACAGTTACCTAAAGAGCACCTGGGCGGCCCCACCCCTTGCCTGCAGCTCCCATGCATACACGTGCACACATTCTCTTACAAAAAAAAAAGAAAGAAAGAAAAGTTATCTAAGAATTTATATATTTTAAATATAACTTTAAACCATGAATGTGCTTCAAGAAGTCAACGTTGAGTTGATCTAGCTCATAGGCCCAGTTGAAAGGAGATAGACTCAGTAACTTTTTATCTTCAGGGTCTGGATCTGTCTTATCCACTTCTGTATCCACAGCAATCAGCACAGTGCCTGCCATAGAGGAGGCCTGTGTTATAAGTAATTAAAAAGACAGCAGTCAGATTCAAGTCCCGACTTTGTCATTAACTAATCTTATAGCTCGAATTCACTAAGCTTCTCTTTCACCACCCGTAAAGTTAGAGTGTTAGAGAGTCTCTCACTCCCTTTAATTTCCAAAAATTCTGTAATTCTGTTGTTATCATTAAGAACCAGATACCTAGGAGAAAATTAAAAGTCCCTGAAACATTGTTCTTTTCAATGTAAGCCTACTAAGAATGAAAGCTGGAAGTCTTACTTGATGAGTAAGGTCAAATATGCAAGATAGTGTGTTTACTTTTCCCTGTTGTCCAGGGCACACATGAAATAATCATTTCTGGGGAAATGGCTAGAAGAGGATATTTGAATAAGGATCATATCCATCATCACTATATATAAATAACCCAAAGCACAGGTCCTACTGAAAGTTGGTTCTTTGTAGGCAAATGCAGCATTCAAATAAATTCATTATCACCAGAGGTATTTATAACTTGTCCAAATATCATGAGTACAATACTAAATAAGAAAAATACAAAATGAGCATCATTAGCTTAACCTTGGTCCATGAGAGTTGACAATGTAGGTCCTTCTAAACAACAACATGAGATTAAAGTGGTTTCAGGGGGCTTCAATGATAAATGCAGAATGAGTATAAGCCACGGGATCAATGCTATGACAACTGGCTATAATTAAGTAGAAAAAAATCTCGGTGAGTTGACATGGTCCCTTCCTAAATAACAGCGATTAAAAGTAGAATTCAGGAAAAAGAAAAACTGCTAAAACCACCTCAGAATCAGTCAAGATGTATGTCTTCGCACAATAGAGTTTTCAACTGAATTAAATGAATAAGAAAGCTTCAGAGCAACGCCCGACCAACGCATTCAGTTCGAAGCAATACAATTGCTCTCCTACTCCCTGGAACAGGATGTCATCCCGCCAGCACCCAAAGACGCTGCGGCACTGTTCCTTCCACGGACTTCCCTCTGAACTGAATGAGCACACAATTGAATTAGATCTCACCATTAGAGAAATTGGTCCCTAGACTGCAGCTCTAAAGTCATTCAAGCAGAAAAGTGAGAAAGCACGTTTTATGGTTTGCTGAACGATTCCGAGGCTGCGTATAAACCAAGAGCTGAGGCTGCAGAGCACAGGGCCCCATCTCTGAATTCCACATTAGATCAAGGGATGATAAATGCTCAGATAAACATTTTTATTTTATGCCTCAACAATATATCCTCTCTTCCTCCTATCAGACTCTGTTGACCCAACTTACATAGTGAAAATACAAATTCAGCAAATAATATTTACCTTTGCTCACTCAGGCAGGAATGTGCAAAGATTCCACCCATTTGTCATGCTGGTTACCTTCTCTCCCTCACCTGTTCATCTTGATTTTTCTCTCTCTCGCTATTGATTTTATGGAAGATATCCTTTTTAATTTGTTCTTCATAAATGATATTGACTTAACTGTGTTGTGCCATTTTGTCTTACATATTGTACTGTAAACACATCGTGTGAGATAGTTCATTCTTTCCACGGGAAAAAGGTTAAATAAGGGCTAGAATAGCAACACAAGAGTCAGAAAAGAATCTTCTCTTCTTGACAGTCTTTCCAAACATCAGGGACATTTGTAAAAAAATCATGCCCAACCTCCTTGCTTTTCTCTCTACACTTGTAAGCAAGAAATTCTGCAGTGATTATTATTGGGCAATCAGATGAGGCTACATTTCTGATGCATTTTGTGATCACTAAATAAAAAGCTCTATATAGAAATCAGAAATAATAGCATTACTACTAGATTTGTGAATGCCTTCTCTGCAGATGTATTTTTCCACAATGCTCATAAAAATAAGAAATGACGTATTTGGGAGACATATGCATATCATTTTAAAGGCAAATTTTTATTTGATACCAAGCATTGTCATGAGTTGCCAAACCAAATTATAATTACTGCTACTTGAAAGATGTTTTTACATGTATCAAGTGATAAAATCAGTTTAATTAGAAACAAATATAATAAAATTAATGTGTACTGGGGGGAGAGTTCCAATACTTTATTATGAAATTAAGAATTATATATCTGTATTCAAAGGGTTCCCCAAAATACCTCACTTTCATGGTTTTCAATGTCAGCAGTTAGTATGTGGATAAAACTTGGTCTAGAATATTACATTTTCTTGAAAATATTAAAATCATGGCTCCAATTTTGACTATACATGTTGTGTTGTTTTTACTTTTCATTTTTTTACAAAAGATAAAATGAGAACAATATCTCATCACTGGTGAAATTCATTCTCTGTCAACTCAAACTTTTCCTAGTTCTCAGGGAGAATGCAAACACTGGCCTTTAGGAAATAGTTCCCTTTTCTCTTTCAGACTCTGAAAAGGCACAGTCTAATTAACAATGTATCTTTTCCCCTTTAGCTTCTGTTTGCGTCTCTAGGTCTGAAACAAGCTAACAGGTCACATTGCACAAAGAAAGTTGAAAGTACTTAGATATAGATTAAAGTGCCCAAGAGGCCATGTCAGAGGTAACCATGTCCAACCCTACCCTTGAGGCTTGGACCCAAACTTTGTCCTCAGAGAAGCCAAAAGAAAAGGTAACATATTAAAAATTAATGTATTAAAATAAATAAACAAACAAACAAATACACACACAGAGAGATGTCATTTTCAACTTCATTTAAAGTTTATCTTTCAAAGCTTCTCAAATGTTGGGACTTCAGTCTGTGACTATATTTATTATTTATTTATCGCGCATAGTTAGCCAGCTAGAAAGAGAACCCTTCCCAAAGCACCAGATACATGGCTTCGGGGTGGAGGGTACTGTGGGAAAATGTTTCTTGAAGCAGTTGTAGTTCAAGAAATACTAAAGTTCCTCAAATCCGGTTTACAGCATTTCAACACAATTTTTTGTTCTTATAGATATGGAAAAATTATGAGTTTTCTTTTAGGCCATGAAGAATTCCATGGTTGGGTTTTTTTTTCTTTTTATTTTGTTCAGAATTGTTCTACTATTATTTTTTTTTAAGATTTTATTTATTTATTTTACAGAGAGAAATACAGCCAGAGAGGGAACACAAGCAGGGGGAGTGAGAGAGGGAGAAGCAGGCCTCCCGCCGAGCAGGGAGCCCGATGTGGGGCTCGATCCCTGGTCTCCGGGATCATGACCTGAGCCGAAGGCAGTCGCTTAACCAACTGAGCCACCCAGGCGCCCCTGTTCTACTATTATTAGCTAATATCATCATTATTGAATACTCACTCACATTAGATATGCAATCAGAATTCCTGATTTCTATTTTGAGTGTGGTGAGAATACAAAAGTGTTTCAAAACTCTGTAATATTCTTTTAAATAATCCTAATACCTTACTATTCAATTATTAATTTTAGAAAAAAATCACACAAAGCAGGTTTGACTTAAATAATATTTACAGGTAGTCAAGGACTTTTAGAGGGTACCACTTACTTCTGCAAAGATATGTGTGGGTATTTGCCCAAATCACCCTCTTTTGGGGAAGGTTTAGTAGTTTCCCTACACAACCACCAAAAAAAAAGGTCTCTGTTGAGATGCAAACCCCTAGTTCCTCAGAATATTACTGTATTTAGAAATAGGGCCTTTAAAGAGGTGACTAAGATAAAATAGGGTCATTGGAATAGGCCTTAATCCAATATGACCACTGTCCTCATAAGAAGAGATGAGGACACAGACAGGCACACAAGGAAGAGCATGTGAAGACACAGGGAAAACAATGCCATCTACAAGCCCAGGAGGGAGACCTCAGAATAAAACCAAATTTGTTGACACCTTGATCTAGGACTTGCAGCCTCCAGAACTATAAGGAAAGAGAAGTCTGTTGTTTAAGCCACCCAATCTGTGGTACTTTGTTATGGCAGCTCTTTGGTATACATATTCCTTCCTCAGTAACCTTGAAGAGTTATCCAACTTTTCAACAGAGGGCTAGTTTGGCACCCTAAAAGAACTCTACTTAGTAGTCTATAACTCTGCACAGTTGTAACACAGAATTGCTGCCACTGTTCCATCAGAAACGTCAGGATCTGACCATTCCATCCATATCTGTCCTACATTCAACGCCATCTCTAAATGCAAGTTCCTATGGTCATGTTACCTTCTCTACCTTCATCTCTGTATTTCCCAGGTAATGGAGAAGCCACCAGGTGGAAGGAATGTAAAATATCAAAGTTTTATCTTTTAGGCACTTATTTTTCTTCCTTATTTTTAAATTTCTTTTTATTTCTTTCTGTTTTTCTTGTTTGGGAACAGGGGTTGTCATTCCTCAAAGATTTTTCTTTTGTTTCAGTTTGGGTCCTCTTGAATTACCATTGAGTTCATGCATTTTCTAATAGATGGGGTAGAAACTATCCTGAACCTGTTTGCTGTTATTTAGTACCCTACGTGTCTTGCTCAAGTATATATTTATCTAAAATTAAGCACAGATTATTGGGATGGAGTCAAATTTGCTGGATTTCATTCTTTCTCTGGAGTTTCTCATTAAGTACCCATGGTTTACTGGCATCTTTGCATCCTTTTCATTCTGGCCCACATTTCACTTTCTTGGACATTAATGGTCCTATTCATAATTGTTTTTAAATAAAACTTTCTACAAAAGACAAAATTAAAACCAGCTAAACAGCTAGGTACCACACTGGGGAAGGCCTCCCAGTGAGATGGCAGAGAGCCATGTCTACTTAAGGAAGACTGAGATAACTAGGTCTGGAACCCATCACTCCTGGACTCAAAAGTGGCTGTTCAACACAAGAAGTGGTACCTAAGGCCACATTTGCAGAGGAGGCCAATTACTGTAAAGCATGTTTAGTTTCCCCAAACACCTAAAAATTTGAATGTGAAATAATTTAAAGCTATTAGCATATCATAGTCTCTTCAGTGTTTCAAACAGTGATAATATCTCAGTTGGAGTGGGAATTTGACTGAGAAATTATCTCTCCCTCAATTAGCATACTTATGTGAATGTTCTGATCAAGGAAAGCATTTTAAATCTGACCATAAATTTCTTTCACCCTTGACTCACGAGAGCAGTGGTTAAGTTGGCATAGTGTTTCGTTGCTTCGTTAACCTCCTATGAAGTATAAACTTAAGTTTGGCTTCAGTCATCAGTTTCCTTGGTAAAAGATTGACCCAAACATAGTGTTGAAAGGCAAATTTGTGTCCATTTTCTGAAACAGAGATTGAGAACTGAAAGCAGCTAGAGGACTCTGTTTTCACCACTTCTAGTCACTTCCATTAGCTAAAATGGCCAGGACAACAGAACATCATCCGTTCCTTTTATGAGGGGGCAAGATTCCCAGAGCCAGACAATCCCCTAACCAAATGCAGAAACTTCCAGAAGTGATTTCATCCAGTCAGGGAATAGAATCCTCCTCATAAGTCTGAGGAAGAATTCAAACAAAGGCATACTTAAAGTAGCATTTCTCATTCTGTAAGATGAATGCACTGCTGGTGTACAAAGTATTTTAAATGGTACAAACAAGAACTTTTCTATTTAAATAAAATATTAGTTACATTTTCATTAGAAAATTATAATTAGTATATTAAACCCATAATTACATAGAATTTTTCTTTTTGAACTTGTTTATATTAAAGGCTTTTAAAAGTAAATTAAAGGAGAGATATTAAGTATGATGGAAAACATAAATATGGTGGTAAGCAGATGGGGTAAACATTGTGAAGGTAATTGGCAAATGATGAACATTTGGGATAGGTAATACTAGAATTCCTTTCTGTGACCTTAAGCAATTATTTTTCCTGGTCCTGAACAGGATAAATGAAAATAAATTCTACCTAGGCACATAGTGGAGAAACTGAAATACACTGAAGACAAAGGTAATGTTTTTAAATAAATAGATAATATAGAAAGGAAAGGCATCCCCCAGGGGACTTGCTAATAACAACAATAGAAGCTGAGGCACAGGGGGAAGGGATACAAAGTGTTAAAATAACTGTCAACTTACTGTCATATGACCAGCCAAACTACTATTGAAGAATGAGAACAAAATAAAGATATTTTCAGACTGCAGAATTGAGCATAACTATTCATTAGCAGATCCATATAAAAAAAATATTTTAAAAGATACACTTCAGGGGAATGAACTTAGACTTAGAATGGAAAAGTGAATGAAAAGGAAACAGAGGAATAATAAGCAAAGAACTGGAAGCATCAGGTGAATCCAAGTATCAGTTTATTCGAAAATAAAAAAGACTAATTTTCAATTTTTCTAAATGACAGGGAACAGCTATGGGACAACAATAGTGTGTAAGCTATTATAGAGGTGACAAGTGCTACTGAGTTCTAAGGTCCTCATATGATTTGGGAGAAAAGCAGGACACTGACTAATATTTGACATTACTAAATCAAAAGCATGCTAAAAATAAGAGTAACCAATAAGGAATTGAAAAGGCAATAAATAAACTTCCAAACAGAAAGGGGAAAAGGGGCAGGGGGAGGGAATAAAGAAAACCCCATCAGTGTGTAGAAAATCGAGAAGGAAGGAGCTAAAGGAAGGGTCAGGGAAGCCATCGACAGATTCAAAGCAAAATCTAAACCAAACCTTGACATTATGGAAGAGCTACATCCAAAAGCAGATTGCTTATTTCAAAATGCAAATGCTTCTCTGTTCACACACAGCACACCCTGTTGCTGTCATTATTATCACAACCACTTTTTTGCTGCAGAGATTGCCAAATTTAAGCTGCCAGCGTCTAATTAGGAAGCCCCCTCCATCCACAACTGCAGTTATGAGGCTCACCCACCACAGGTCCTTATTATCCCAGTTGGTGCTCAGTTTCAGAAAGCATTGCTTTGGAAGAGCATAACAAAAACCACCCCCCCAAAAAGAGTTCACATTCATAAGTACACATGGATATATTCCAAAACCCTAGAGCTCATTACACTCTTTTTTATCTTGAGTATGTAACTGTACAGACCCCTGAAGTCAGATCCTCTTCCAGTATAATTTAGCTAAGGATTCTGTTACATCCATCTGCAGAAGGAATTTAATTTTTCAGAATGGAAAGTAATAGAGCTCACCCAAAACTAAAATTGCAAGGTTGGGACCTCCCTGCTTCTTAGCATCAGTAGGCATATAAAAAGAATATGATTTACGTCCCTAAACCTAAAGTATTCTGAAGCAATTATTTACTTAATATTTTGTTAAATTACCTAGGATTGCAGTTTTGATTAGGAAAGCAAAAGAGAAGTCTGCAGGTGGCCTGTAAAGCTAATTTTGAAGATAGCTCTGCTAAGCTCATGCAGTGGTCTTGGAGAATATTAACATAGTGTCACAAACGGCAGTGCCCTCAGGGTGTTCACCTGCCACAGAATTTAATTTATTTTATATCTCATCTAATAGACTGAGTTTCATCCATTAAGTAAATATAATGTGGAAATATTGTCTTGTTTCTCTAAAGAGGAAACCAGCGAAGACGGGAGATTTTTCTGCAGAATCTTTTGCTACTCTAATTAGATTCAAATTCAGTCAGTGTTGTGACCTATCCCTTGTTAAAGTGCAGCATATAGGATCTTGCCCGCATGATGCAGGGCCCTGTGGGCTGCTTTAGCACATAAGATCAAGAAAAGCCAAAACCAAATCAAATAGACAATTTCTGTGATGATGAATTTACCAGTCGAACTTTGGATGTCATCATATAGTTACCTGACATTGATAGACCAAAAATATTTGTGATCTAAATACTCTACTTAGGTGTTTGAAGTATTCACCAAACTTGGAAAGGCAAATAGAATCAGAAGTTGATGATTCTGAGAAATATTTCCTGCTAGTGGTGACAGAGAAAGAGACTTGCAGCTGTAGGCAACCTTGAAAAATAAAAATAAGAAGTGAGTGAATCAAACATGACATTACAATAGAGAGAAAATTGAATTCATCTGCAGATGATGAGGGTGACTTTGTTCTTCACAGATGTCCTGACTGTGCCATGACACTGGAGACTGGTGAGATCACCCCATCTCTGGAAGATAAATTCAAAATGCAAGGTATTCTAATATATTCTCAAACTGTTTAGAATGTACTTAACAGATGGCAATGGGATAGTATTTTTATCGTTAGACATTCATAACAAGAAGGAACATAAGTTGAAGCAAGACAAACCTGGAAGAAATTTTATACATGCTCACCTTCTCAACTCATTTGGCAAAATTAGAACAGTTTCTCAGGAGGAGCAATTAGAAGCCAAAGGTATTAGGATACTTTTATAAGTCACCTTGGTGGAAGTTGATAAAATAATTGAGAACATGCTATCCCTATTTAAGAAAGCTTCCAAACATTTGGAAAAATCATCCAGAAACAGAAAATTTCAACAAAATTTCACTGGCTCATTTAGTTAATTTAATCTCTGTCGACCAAAGTTTTTTTAAGCTTCTTCTTAAATTCTCTTGTGGAAACTAATATATATTTTTTTCTATTCATCTCTTCCCTGACTCCTCCCAAATTATAAATCCGGTTGAACAGATGGCAAATACTAGTACCCACACATTTCCAACTTCTAGCATGCTTCCCTGTGGCTTTTCTCTCTTTTCTTCTGATTACTTGACCACCTGATTTCAGCAAACCTCCCCATTTACAAAAAAGATGATGCCAGTCATATGACAGATTTCGGTTTCTTATTACAGTGATTTCTCTAGGAGAGAGTCATCTTCAAACCTGCTTTCCAAGTGTACAGTCTAGAAGTAGCTAAAACAAAGGCAAAAAAAGTGCCAGGTTGCAGGGGGTGGGGGTCAACTTAAAGGGCATGAGATACTGCAACAACCATCAGAACATTTTTGGAGAAAGCTTTGGACTACAGAGGAAGCTACTTGTCTAAATGATTGTTAATCATCCAAAATACACAAAATAGTTTCTTTGTTTCTAAATGTTAATGCTGGCACTTTCCTAATTATAGAAGAAATCATTGCAGATGAGGCACCCTTGTCTCTGAATGAACTGTCTCAAATGAAGGACAGGGGAGGGAGGTTTAATTGACGTGGGCAAACTTCAGGATAAATTTGATCTTCCAAAAGCTGAGATGCTTATCTCTTGAGTCCTTATAATTAATATCTCTAAGTAGTAGTGTCTTGTAATGTTTGGTGATAATTCAACACATTAAAGCCAAAAATTCTATAAGAGGTGGCCTTACGTGTGTCATAACAGTGCTTTTTGTTACATACTAGACTGAAATAGAGACTCAGATTAGTGGCATGAATCAACCCTTCAGCTCGTGACCAAACGACTAAGTAGGCCCTTCTTATCTGTTGTTAAGTACAAGAAAAATTACATCAACAAGTTGGCATCTCCACTCTTGCACATCCCTCTTTCTTACTCCCATTCACTTCATAACAAGGGCTATTAGATTGCTACTTACATTAAACTATTTACTGGGATTTTCTGCCTATCCACTATTAATGAAATACTATACAACATGCAGTAAGTGATGTAGACTAATTATGACACCAAAATTTATTTCCTATTGTGAAGTTCAAACAGTGCTTTCATATCCATCATCTCATCTAACTCTCACAATAACCCTGCAGTGTGTTATAACATCTTGAAAAAAGTATCTTAAAGTTTATAGAAAGATTGCAACTTTCCAACCTAGTAGACAGCAAATGATTGCTGATTCCAAGCAATGTTTTATTTCTTACATGTTTGTCTCTTTAAGGGTGTTCTGATTCCAGATTGGAACTGACAAATCTTGTGCATCCACTGGAGTTTCTCTTCCCAGGAAATAAAAATAAAGGCTCATTCCAAAACAAGAGTGACAGAGATGATGTTCCTGGGAGAAGTGGCAGTGACTGGAAGGATGTTCTAGAAGATCTTTGGAGAAAGTAAAGGAACATCAGGAGCCTGGAATGGCAACTTCTGGGGGAATATTAAAGGGTGAGCATGCAGGAATGAAGTTTGTATAGTTACCACGCAGAGGAGTGAGGGCAAGGTAAAGATATTTAGAGCTTGAAACTACTACAAATATCTTCAAGGAAAATATTACAGAGACTATACAAAAAAAAAAAAAGGTCCTTTCTGAGTCAAGCAAGTAAGTGTTGCATATTCAGATTACAAAAGTCAGGACCAAGCAGCAACTTTTTGAGGGGGGCACTGCGGGGCTGAAACACCCAGGGTTTTTGCCTTGCCAAACCAACTCTTCAAAGGAAAACCAAAGTGAGTGAACAACAGCTATCTCAAGAAAACAAAGATAACCTTCTAGAACAGAAATAAAGAGTAGGAGTGGGGAACCCACTCAAGAATCTATTTCAGAAAGGTTGATGATTGTTTGCTTGACCTACTAAGAGGAGGCCACTCTTCGGTTAGTGATGACATACACAGCCCAAATGGCCCCTTGAGACACCTCAAAAATAGTGGCCCTATGGGCAAAATTCACAAATCTGGGACTCAAACTAGATCTTATGGCACTAAATTATATTCTCTTCCCTTCCATATAAGAGAAGAGACATGCACATGAAATTACAAAACATTGCCCAAACATTAAATAAAATATTCTCTATTCTCCTTTTTCATTCTTGTGTGTTTTAATCTGATAAGCCTCCTATAACATATGAATTTGGGGAGTAGGGACATTTATTGTATGGCACCATGTGATTTCTTGTTTGGATGACTGTGATTGTCCCCTAATAAGGTCACCTACTCACCATTGCTCCTTGCTCTGATCCATCTGCCATACCGTTATCTGGAGGGATCTCGTTAAAATGTGCATCTGATCGTGGAACCACCATCCTCCCTAACACACACATATACTTAGGATGCTTTAGTGATTTCCAGCTGAATATAGAGCAAAGCCTAAAGTTCTCAGTGTAAACACTCCTTGTACTATTGTCATACCAATCTCCCAAACACAGAGCACTTCTAGCTTCTGTGCCTTGTCAATACTGTCCCCTATGCCTAAAATATGTGCTGCCTCCTCCCTTCTATCTGCTAATTCCTGTTGCTATCTTCACGCTCACAACCCCTACACAGCCTTTCCTGATCCCATCATCCAGTTTATTTTTTATACTTAAGTAATGTGATTATATTTTTTTAAAGATGTGAAAGAAATGTTATTTCTGGCACCAAAAATTCTCTTAGGAAGGGAATTGTACTTCTATGGAAAAAAGTATATCGTGAAAAATTCAAGAACATAAGATGAGAACACAAGTGGGCTGGATCCAGGGAGAACTTCTAGGCAACTGACAGTGGAAGAAAATGTGTTGTTCTGCAGAAGATTTAGGAGGTGAGAGTCCAAAGGAAAAGGAGGGAAGGTGGGGGACTCTGAATGAGCAGATTGTTCAATGAGATCTCTCCAAGAATAACCTGGAATTAATGGTACATTCTGCAAAAATGCATGGAAATCTTGGAATAGATGGTTTTACACTTGAAAACCAACATAGGAATGAATCTTTGTGTCCTGGAGGAAGTGGGTAGAGAAAGGAGGCATTAATACAAGAGTCGGACTATAATAGTGTAAGCCCTGTGAATTTGCAAAAAAAAAAAAAAAATTTAGAAGGTTAACATATACTCAAGTGACAGACTTGGAGATATGAAACAGTATTATTTATATCTCTAGAGCCAAGAAGATCCAAGCTGGCATCTAAGTTATCCTTCAATTATGAGCTCTATCTTAGTCTGTCTTTATTATAATTAATTATATATGCTGGCTTTCACACTAAATTATGATCTCATATAGGACAGGGACCCAGACTTATTAACCTCTGCATTTCCTTATATAATAAATACAGCAAAATACTTATGAGTAGAAACTCAACAAATGTTTGTTGAACTGAATTGAATTGAAATATTAATAAGAACATTTTCAAAATGTTGAGAAACTCCAGAATAATTCCTTTCAGATGCAATTTTCAAAAATCTGACAAAGTATGAGTGGGGGCTTGGGAAGGAAAAGAAGGAGGTAGTGTAATTGTGGCAGTGGGGAAGGTTAGGAAGAGATAGCAATCACTGCAATCAATATGTAATACAAGGCTAACATGTAAGAAATGAGTCCTTCAGAATATCTCCCATTAACTTTCTCAAACTTGAGACTATTGACATGTTGTATTAGACCATTCTCTGATGTAGGGGGAGTTAGACTCTGTATTATACTATATTTAACATTATCCCTGGCCTCTGCTTTCTAGATGTTGGTAACTCCAGCCAGTTGTGACAAGTAAATAGATCTTCAAACATTGTCAAATGCCCCCTGAAGACCCATATCACTCTCAATTGAGAATGGCTAATCTCAAGTGCAGATAACTTATAGCACCTACCGAGGCAGTACTGGGTCCCAGTTTCTAAAGGGGATGGAGTAAATGCCGTGGAGACTGACAATTTGTCATGAGATATTCAGGTGACCTGTTCACTATATCCTCACTCTTGGGTGGTCAGCCTTACCCCTGATTCAGCCCCCACTCTTCAATGCCCATCAGTGCTAACTCAGCCACATCCTCTGTTATGGTTAACATCGTCTTGGCTGGCTGGCCAGTTTGTCCCCATGCCCTCACACAATCCTCATTTTGATACTTTTAATTTCTTACCAATTTGTCTTTGATTAACTAAACATTCCATTCAAAACTCAAGCTCCAGAAATCAGTAATAGCCTGGATCCCAGGCCTGCCATTCTCCCAGTTCTGCTGCCCTTTTCTGACTCCCTGCAGCTTCACCTCTGTCTATCTGTGTTTTGACCCTGAATATTACCCTCTGCTTTGACACGAAAGGGTCAGCATCCAGTTGCAGTGCATATATCACAGTTGGATCCAATTCTTGTGAAATAGGAATCACTGAATCTCACCAAGTACAGCTTCAGGATATACACTGGCATTTCCTTTTTGCATCATGGGTTCTCAATATCTACAAACTACCACTGAATGGAAAAAGAGATAATGGTATCAAGGAAAATGATGACAATATTTTTGGGTTATCCCAGAATGCACTTCATCCCAAATAAATGTGCACAATAGCAACACTCTATAATGTAATCTGCTAAATAATTTAAAGCACTAGAAAAATACAAGAAACCAAGACACTATCACTGAAACATCAATTACTTTGGAATGTAAAGAAGGTGGAGGAAGGTAGGAAAATAGAAGGCTAAGGTCTCCATGCATTCAGAAATATAGGAGATGGTCAATAGAAAAAGAAAAAACTATCCAACAGCAAGCCAATGAATGTCTCAAGCATAGCTCATGCTATGTATGAATTCCAAGTATTCAGGATCCCTCAGAAACTTCTAATTAGAATTGAGAGAACTGACTCTGAAAATGAGTTATGGTAATCAGTTTCTTATAAGACTTGAGTCCCAGGAAATCAAGAGTTTTAAACTATTAATTGACTCATTTTGTAAGAAAGATACATGTTTAAATCAACTTGGATTTCTCTGTTGGCCCTATTTTACATAGAGAAGAAAGAATATGGGAGCAAGCTATTGAGCCCACAAGCACTGACTGATTGGAGCTTTAGAAGAATTTAGGATATATTTTACCATTAAAGCCCTAAAAAGAAATATAGCTATTTTTTAATCAGATGCTGCTCCAATACAAGTGCTTTTTAGTGCTTGTTTAGTTTCCAAATGCAATAATTAAAAAATATAGAAGTGGACTTATTTTAGTCTCAAATATGAGAACATTTTTCTCACATAAACAAACACACAGCTAATCATAACACACACTATTGCATTCATTACTGAGTGCTTCCCTTGTCTTAGAGAATAGCAACATTTATTTATTTAAAATAAATTTAGTGGAGGTGTATTTTCTATAGCCACATTCAAGTAAATCTTCCAGGTTTTAAGTCTTTGCATAAGGTACAAATACATTTTATAAGCGTCCCAAACCCTCACTGAAGGTGATTGGCTAATGATGATCACCTGACACAAGGCCAGCCAATCCTAAAGCTGGCCAGTAGTTGCCCAAGAAAGATCAGAAACCCTGAGATTTCCCTTTCAGGAAATTTAAGGAGCGAATCGCAGGGTGCTGATATGATATAGTTGGTGGTGAGAACAGGAGTGCATGCAGTTAGAGATATCAGAATAGGCACAAGGTGGGGGCACCTGTGTCTCCCCTCTGCTCAGGTCATGATCCTGAGGTCCTGGGATCCAGCCCAGCAGCAGGCTACCTGCTCCACACAGAGCCTGTTTCTCCCTCTTTCTCTACCCGTACCTTGCCTGTGCTCACTCGCTCGCTCTTTCTCTCAAATAAATAAACAAAATCTGAGAGAGAGAGAGAGAGAGAGAGAGAGAGAGAGAGAGAGAGAGAGAGAGAGGAGCCGCAAGGTCCTGTGAAAGATAAAGTTCTCAGGGGGTTGTTTTGTGGGTCAGCATAAAAATCGATCCAAAGAGTGAGAAAGAGGAACATGTGCATTAATCCAGCAGAGACACCTGGAAGGAGAGGAGGAGGCGAGGGGAAAAGCAAGTCAGTGGAGTTACCATTCTTGATCAGCTCCCATCCCGGGCCACCAAAATTTCAATAAGGACACCCCTTTTTCTTGAAGTACTTGAGTGAGTCTGTTCTCAGTCCCTGAATGACAAAAAGTAGGCTTCTGTCATATGCTTAAGACAGCAGTAACACTTTGGAAAGATTAAAAACAAAACAAAACAACAACCAAAAAAATCCAGAAAATTTCACCCTATTATTGAGTCAAAATTGTTTTGATACAAGCACTGATATGTCAGGCCAGCAACTCAATATCTGCTTTATACACAAAATCAGGACACCATCCCTCCACCTCCCTCTCCAGTAAGCTTTATGTTAGATGTTTAGATTTGCCGAGGCAATTCTATTTGAATCCCTATATTTCTGTCAGGCTCCAGTCTGAACTGCTTAAATCCCCCATGTTGCTTACCCTGAAGTTATGAACAGGAAATAAAGGCAAAACGGATGGCACCTAACCTAGCGGGGAGACTAATGTAAGTAAAACACAGTATTGTACTGTGAAACATGTAATTGGTTTTAATCATATTTAACATCTGTTTCTCTACTTGAGCATATAATTTAGATGAAGCAGCTTAGAAATCGCAGCAAGAATCCATATTTTACATTTATCGAAAGAGGAGCACTTTCCAAGTGATCAAATTGCTCTCCTAATTCACTCATCATAATGTAGTAATTTGGAAAGTCTTTTTTTATTTTCTTCATGAAATGTTCCTAATCAGTGGTCCTAGCTACTAAAGACTTCCCATCTGCCATCACAGCAATAGCAATGTAAGATTATCAACCTAGCAGAACTTCTCAGAATTTTCCTCTCTTTGGTTATATCTCTCTTCATTTGACCTCTAATTTTACCTTGCTGCTGAAACTTCTCTTTAGAAAGTCACCAAGTGCCTCCTCCTCATCAGCCTCAATGTGCTACTCTCACTTCTTGTCCTCCTTAGCTTCCCAAAGGGATGTACCCACACAACTTGAAATTCTTACTTTCCATAGTGTCATAGGGGTTAGTGAATCCTTGTGAATGATGAGAACTTGCCTCCAGTCCTACCTTCATGTAGTCCAGACAACAAATATGTTCTATTTCTCCTGCACAGTGTTTTTAAAAGTTTAATTTAATGTGTTATAATCCTATGATTCCCATTATAATCCAGAGTTATAACCTCTTTTGAAAAGTCAGAGGATCCGGCAATACTGGACCTACTCATCGAAACTCACCAGTGGTCCCACTAAAAAAAGCCCAGCTCCTTGGTACCTCAGTCCCCCACCTCACACTCATTTGGCAAGTATGCTCTGACCTGAGGATCCCCTCCCTCTTTAGTTACCTGGCTGACCCTTGTAGGTTCATCCAACCCCGGCTCCCACAGTGCCTTCATCCATACCCTTACCAACAGTTGACATGTGCTAATGTTCAAACCTCAGCTTTTGCCTTTTCTTTATCTTTTCACTTTATCTTTTCAGGAATCTTATTACTATTGATAGGTTCCAAATTACCTCTGAAATGATGCCTAAGTGTATACTTGAATCATTACCAGTCTTCTAGCTCCATATCCAAGTTGCTAACTGCAGCTAGTCACCTCCACTCAGAAACCTCACTTACAACCTAAATTCAACATACCCCAAGCTGATCTCCTGAGTTACACCATCTTCCTGATCCCACAAGCCAGCTTCTCTCAATTCTTTATTGTCGTTATTTCTGTCTCTTCCTCTCACCTAGGCCTCAAACCTCTAAAATATCTTAACATCTCCTCTGTTTCCTATAAAACTGGCGCTAAGCTGGTAAAGTACACTTCTGCAAAGCTTCTTGAATGCCTCCCCGTTCCCCTGCCACAGTCCAATTTCATATCATAACTTCATTGGCTCTACTGAGCTAGGCCATGAGCTAGCTGCTGAACTCCTAAGCTACCCCTTAGCTGGAATATTGCAGTCTCTCTCTTCCTGTGAATGCTACCTGTACCCTCCAATTCATTCAACATGCTGCATAAAACTAATTTCCAAAGCCAGCTCTGACCTACTTAAATCACATTCCATTTTTTTTCCTCTTGAATGTTAACTAAATGAAGAACTTCCACAATATGGCCTAATCTATTCCCCTGTGTCCATCTCTTCATGGATATGTAATGTAAGCACCATGTCCCACACAAACTAGACCTCACTGTTTCCTGGACATGTGTCATAGTCACCCAACTCCTTGTTTTCCCTTATGCTATTCTCTCTGCCAGAAGCCATTCCCAACCATTTCCTCCTTCTCTATGCTTTAGACACTTAATGGTTCTTCAAAGTCCATGGTAAAGTCCACTTCTTCCTTAAAGACATTTTATATTATGTTAACTTTTCCCTAATTCCCATAATTGTTTAATTATGCCATCAATTTAATACTCGAGGCTTATCCAGGAGTAACCAAAAAGTACCTGATTTTGTGTGATTTATGATATGAGTTACACATACAATAAGGCTATCAAGCAGGAGTGAGTTGTTCTGCTAATAAATTAGCCAAGCCTCAGATGTCTACAAGGTGTTGTCCTCTTTTGATACATAATCTCATTTAAGCTATGGGTAGTAACGATTTACATTTTGCAATTTCTCATTTTACAAATAAAAAAGTCAAAGAGATTGTTGACTGTAGTGATATTTGGGAATCTAAAGATTTGCCAATCTTTCTAAACAACAAGAGATTTACCCTACTTTTCTTAAGGCATGAACCTCTTAATTCAAATACCTACAGTCTTTGTGTCTTTGTCCAATCCATTATTCTAGATTGAATTTCCTTAGAGCAAACATTGTATCTGCCATAACAGCTAACATGATGCCAAGCACACAGGAGACATTAAATATCTATTAAAATGAAATAGAGAGGAGGAGAATCAACTCTTTAGTCCAACTTTTTCCTGAAACTTTGAATTTGTAAGAGTTGTATCAGTATCAAGCATGAAGTATGCAATTGAAAGAAAGCAATTTCAATAAAGAATCAAGTGATGTTCTTTAGTGCTTCTCAGGGAATACAGTGTGAGACATAAGAAGAATCAGAAAATTGTAGACCACTCAACTCAGGGCAAAGGGGTTAAAACACCACAGTGCTCAGAACCCCTCTTGACCCAGCTGATCTAAGGAGTCACTGGGTCAAAAGTCTTACTAAAGGCCTGGTTTGGAAAGTTTTCTTTTAGCAGGATCAGCTCAGACTATGACTCTCCATTCTTGCTTCCTTCTGTCATGGCACATATTCTTATTTAAGCTGTTGGCATTTGAAAGGTCCCTCTGAATAATTGATGACTTTCTGGAAATATGCAGAGAGCATTTTGCCAAGAACAGGAGCCCCATTTGGGGAACTGGTCAGATTAGAAATTCAGTTTCAAGTCCAAATCCCTTTCAACCTGAAACCTTCTGTCAGCTTGGAAAAGGAAGGCCAGGTCTGATCAACACTTGGCAAGGAAATAACCATATATAATTAGGAAATATTTTTTAATGGAACAAATATCACTCATTTTGATGAACAAAAGCAGCTTTGGGAGTTATTGTCACTGCCATTACTCTTTTGTAAAACATAAACACAGTATATATATCACTACATGGCAAATATCATGCCTATGTACATAGGCATGAAGAATTAAAGTCATGATTCTGTTTTATGTGACTTTTTAAAAGAACATTTACTTACTGCTGAGAAAGTCCAAACAGATATAGCTAAAAGTATTTTTTAACCAATGTATGGCGGAAAAACCCAAAGAACAACATGATCATGACTTCTTTTCTCATGTAGACATCTCTGACACATAGTAGTAACAAAATGATACCTCTGAAGTCTCCAACTTAGAATCATAATAGACCTGGTCAGTAAAGGGATCTTTTCTTTGTCAGCTGTGAGTTAGGCTACTTGTCTTCGAAACTTAACCTGTTAATTCTCAAGTAAAGACAGTCCTACTATGGTTTTGACTGCTATTTTACCAGGGTTTCTTAATCTTTCCTGAGCCACAGCCCTTCAGAGAGTCTTGTGAGTCTTCTGCATTTCTTCCCAGAAATGTTCTTAAATGCATAGCATTAAATAAATGGCATTGCAAAGGGAACTAGTTTTATCACAGATATCATTTTTTTAATTTACAATATAATGCTCTATGTGTTCTTTGCTAATGAATTTAACAATGAGATCTAATGGATTTATCTAACACCATCATTTCAAAGTAAAAATGAGCATACATGATATTTCAAGATATCTGTATCAAAACTAATATATACAAATATCTTCTGTTGAGGTCACAAATACTACTCATTACTATAGTGGTTTTTGCCTACATTGATAACCGATGGAAATGTGAAATTTTAGTTAAAGGTTAGTGAAATTACAGTTTTAAGTTTCTTTCATCCAAGTTCAGAACCCTTTGGACTTTATTCTCATTAAAAAGAAGCATATCCTTTTAATTAGTTCTGTTGGTTCCTGTAAATCCCCAATATTGTTAGAAACTTTATATCTACCTTGAATTAACACACGGTATGTGTTTGTCAATTCAGCGATCCTTATATCATGGAGAGCAGGTGAAGATAGGGGGTGTTGCTTATATGTGCCAGACCCCCAGATCTATAGCTTTATTCTATTTAGTAGATTATGTGATGCACATACATTTTTTTGTTTTATTTAAATTCCAGTCAGGTAACATATAGTGTATTATTAATTTTGGGATAGAATTTAATGATTCATCAACTGCATACAACACCCAGTGCTCATTACATCAAATGTCCTCCTTAATGCTCATCACCCAATTACCCCATCCCCCCACCGACCTCCTCTCCAGCAATCTCCAGTTATAGCACATTTTTGCCGTTAAGGTTTTCATTAACTCCATAGATTTCTTATATAATGTTAGGATTATCTGATTTAGTTGTTTAGACTGAAGAGCATCTATCTTTAACATGCTGTGGTGTTCAGTAAAGGGCTCTGATATCAAGCAAAGATTTGAACAATCATTTAGTAATCATCAGGCCTTCTCAGATCACATCTAATCTAAGCCCAGGTACAAATCAGTGGCTTATTGTGAACAAAGCACCTCATTTGTTGAAATAATCTTTTAAAGTCATCCATGGGGTGAAATTCTTATTAGACTATAAAATAGAGTCTATGCAAAAGAGGTGTATATTTTCAATCAATTATTCCAAAAAATCTATTGAATATCTGTTTACTAGTTACTGAGGAAGTCCAAAGAATATGAAATAGACAGCATTCTGCTTTCAAGAAGTTGATAATCTAGAACTAAGAAGAGGAAGATCTTGGAAACAAAAGACATCATTTTAAAGGATACAATCTCACTGATACTATAATCCAGCGCCCAGTCAATCTTTAGGAGCCATATATTCACCATATTGATTGCAGGGAAATCAGAGCTTATGTAAGAGAGGTTTTCCTAAAGAGATATTTCAATATTTGAAAACTTTAATTTTCTCATATGAATCAATATTTTATCCTTCTTTATCTTGGTTTTTTTAATTTTAATTCTAGTGCATTTAACGTACAATGTTATATTAGTTTCAAGTATACAATATAGTGATTCAACAATCATTAAGTGTACTCCTAATCCTCTTCAGCTATTTTACCCATCCCCCACCCACCTCTCCTCTAGTAACCATCAGTTTGTTCTCTATAGTTAAATCTGTTTTTGGTTAGTCTCTATTTTTTTTTCCTTTGTTCATTTGTTTTGTTTCTTAAATTTCACATATGAGTGATATCACATACTATTTGTCTTTCTCTGACTAGCCTATTTTGCTGAGAATTATACTCTCTAGCTCCATCCATGTTGTTGCAAATGGCAAGATTTCATTTTCTTATGGCTGAATAACACTCCATTATCTATCTATTTATCTATATGTGTGTGTGTGTGTACACACATACACAATATACACATGTATATATAATGGTGTGTATATATGTGTATATATGTGTATGGATATAAATGTGCTAGTTTAAATTTATATGTATATAAACTAACTTGAATTAGCTATTGATGGACACTTGAACTGTTTCCATCATCTGGCTACTGTAAACAATACTGTAGTAAATGTAGGGGTGCATGTACACCTTTGAATTGGTGTTTTTGTATTCTTGGGGTAACTACCCAGTAGTGCTGGATCATGGGCTAGTCCTATTTTCAATTTTTGGGGGAACCTCCAAACTATTTCTTACAGTGGCTACCCCAGGGCAAGAAGGTTCCTTTCCTCCACATCGTTGTCAACATTTATTTCTTGAGGTTTTTATTTTAACCATTCTGACAAGTGTGAGGTGATATCTCACTGTGGTTTTGATTTGCATTTCCCTGATGATGAGTACAATGTTGAATATCTTTTCATATGTCTGTTGGTCATCTGTATATCTTCTTTGGGAAAATGTCTCCTGCTCATTTTTTAAATTCTCATATGAATAAATTTAAATAGAGCCTTTTTATACTCAAAGTGACTTCTGTTATATTCATTGTAGTCAGGGGCAGGTACACCAAAGTGATGTCTATCATACTGCTGTATCCCCACAATCTTACCAACTTTTTCCAATTAGGCTTGACTTAATATATAACAACTTTAAAGAATTTGAAAGGAAGCCTGGTTAACTGTTTTTTCTTAGTTTACTCAGGATTATTTCTAATATTTCCCAGAGTTCTTTCCCCTAAATAATAGCTTAAACAATAAAGTGATATTTTATCACTCCTATATTATGTTGCAAGGTGACCACTTTGGGAGGTAGAAGAGTAAAGAGGGGGATTCACAGGCCAAATGCTAACACAGCTGCTTGATGAAAGTTCAAATAATGTTTCTAATGGCTCCTTATATTGTTTCATTATAATAAATCAAAGTTATACTAGCACATTTCAGCATATGGAATAAAGGCGCAGTTCACATTATTCTGACCAAGGGTGAATGCTATTTCTCTTTATCAGCTAACAGCGGCAGTGCCAAGTAACAGTATCACAGACACAGTTTATAATTTACTCAGCTTTGAAATTAAATAATTTCGGCAACTTTTTTTAATTTGAAGGACTTCCTTCATCTCAAAATTTATATATAAAGTAAGACGTTATTAATATTTTATATCACACTCTTCATATTTACATAATTCACATTCATAGGCTATGTAATTGAGTTGCAATTTACTGTGTCCAAATCACCATCAAAGTTGCTTTTAAACATTATTGCACCTGTCCACTTTTAAAATTTTTAGATCCTCAACTGTGGGCCTACATTAGTAACTTACATAGCTTACATAACCCATATAGCATTTAAGTTTTGCAAAACGTTTTCTCTTATCTCATTTGGTCATTATAATGGCTATGTTCAATAGATAGGAAACTTAAAATATATTCTTATCTGGACAAACTGAGACTCATCAAGCTTCATTTCCAGTAAGTAATGCAGTCACAACACAAACACAGAGTTCCTGATCTTAAATCCAGAGAGACTCTTCTTACCAAAATGAAAGATATCACGTAAGTATGTAATAATCTGTCAGACAAAAAAGCAATTATTTCTATGATCATCTGAAGGAGCACTCTGAGATACAATGGTCAGGAAAACTTTACAAAAGCACAATAAAAAGGGAAATAAACTGGTGTTTCAGCTGACTTGCGAGAAATAGGCAGAATTGCTGAAGGACACATCTTGGCTCAGTGAAATGGTATGACAGAGAAAGAAGAGAGTATTTAATAGGTCGGTTTTCAAAGACCGTCACTGACGGTGCTTCAGTGGGATCACGGATTGTGACATAGCATAGTGGTAAATTGCAGCTAGGATCACCAGACCAGAGTAGACAGCATATTCTTCAATCTCTACAGTGAGGTCTGTGTGTGCCACAACACAAGGTATCATGGAAAGAGCTCTGGTTTTGGAACCAGAAATCCAAAGTTGGTCCACTTCAGTATTCTTTTGGAAAAAGCAAGCCACTTAGTTTTGGGATCTCCATTTTCCACATCTGGAACATGACTTTTGCTTTGCCTGGTTCACAAGAAACTGGATAAGTAAATAGGAAAGCATTCTCTGAAAAGATTCTAATCCCCTTTATAAATGTGAAGAGCGGAGGAGAATGCTAGCTAACAAAGGAGTCCTGTATGATGGGAGTTCACTTTAGGTAGTTAAGAAAGCGCACATAAAAACAAAACCTCTAATTTTCCCTTGTATTCCTGATAAAATGTCTATTTTTTTTCAATTATGAAGTGAATATATGCTCGCTGTGAAATTCAAATAGCCCAGAAGTGAATAAACTAGAAATGAAATTTCCCTCTTCTCCTTCCACCCACTCTCATCCCATTCCCCTGAATAACCAGTGTCCCCACTTTGGTGTATGGCCAGCCTTCATAGGCCAGACTTCTTCAGAAGCATGATGATGACAATGGGACAAGGCACAGATGCCTGTCCTTGGCACCATCTGAGAAAGAAAACACATTCTTCACCTTACCACGGTTCTGGGCTGCAAAGCATAGCATGTCAGTGCTTATGTTGACTAGACTCATGCCAAATGCCTTGTGTATATTTCTGTTTATTCACTCAGGTAGAACTGGGAATCTCGACTATCTGATGCCACTGCCCACTTCTGACAAAGATGAATGGTTTGCTGTCTTCATTCTGATTAGTGGCCATTTCAGCCAGCCTGTGGGATGTGGCCCTTTCCCTCAACAGCACTGGCATGTCAGAATCAGAGGGGCCTCTGCCAGCTCTGGGTTACTATTTATAAATCAGGCCTGTGTGATACAGTGCAGAGAGCAGGACTTCCCAGAGAGAATGTAGGCTTATTCTGTCAGGGGTGTTCTCAACTCCTGATTTATAGTCACTTCCTGGAAACCAGGTGCAAAATCCAGATTTGTAAATCAAGTCTTTTTATTTAGGATTTATTGGCATGATTTGAAAATCTGCTTCAGGACTTGTAAACATATATTAGGATCTGTACCACTTAAGGTTATGGAAATTAATTTTGAATCTACAAAACACTAAAAACAGTTTGGTTATAACTACCATTAAAAAGAAGAAAGGTTCGGGTGCCTGGTGGCTCAGTGGATTAATGCCTCTGCCTTCAGCTCAGGTCATGATCTCAGGGTCCTGGGATCAAGGCCCGCATCGGGCTCCCTGCTGAGCAGGGAGCGTGCTTCCTCCTCTCTCTCTCTCTCTGCCTGCCTCTCTGTTTACTTGTGATCTCTCTCTCTGTCAAATAAATAAATAAAATCTTTAAAAAAAAAAAAAAAAGAAGAAGAAAGATTTATAAATCAATAGCAGGTTGGTAAGATTTGCTGGAAGGTTCCATAAATTAAATCCTGGGTTTATAACTTCAGGTGAGTACAAATTTATAAATCCAACTTGTGAATCATCAAAAAAAATTTATAAGATTTGGATTCTAATTTGAAATATTACAGAGCAGCACCGCTGTTGATACCCTATTGATAAGCTAAATAGTCCAAAGTAATGGTAATAATCTATTCAAATTAGAAGGATTTTATATATGGAACCAACAGATCTTTGCTGGAAAAACTATGGGGTAAGTAGTCTATGGCCCACATTAAGAGAGCTGAGGGAGTCTGAGACCATATACTGGGCACAGCCTGGTGAGAAAATCACCACATTAACTCTGAAAGCCCAGGCCACTTTGGCTGGGAATATTTAATAAATGTTTGCTCTCCACAATACAAGCTGAGCCTCAACATTTTATGTATTAGATCAATAGATTCATATTAGTTTTATACTTCTTGAATAATAATATTGCCCAAAGAGACTATTCACAACCACCAAGACTGTTATTATAGATGGTGACTTTTCCCCCAGGACACTTGGCAGTACCTGGAGACTTTCTGGGTTGTCATAACTGGGGAAGGATGCTGTTGGCATTTTGTGGGTAGAGGCCAAGGATGCTACTAAACACCCTACAATTCATATGGAAGTTGAAAAAACCTGCCATATTTAGCACAAGCCAGTACAGAATGACTCTGTCAGGACTCTCCCACCTCTGGTTCTAGTGTTTCTGTCATTCAGGACAACCCATTTATTTAATTAATCTAATCATATTTAATCTAAAAGGAGAACATGTTCAATATTCATAATGTAGTAAATATGATATATCCCATTATGAATATACTCTGCTACCTCAAAGGCACCCTATATTTGATCAACAGTTCTTCCATAGAAACTGAAGTTGTAGCATTTGGTGAAATTATATTATTTGACCAGAGAGACCCCTCCATTTTATTTGAAAACAAGTATGTGAGTTAGGAAGGGAATGCAAGGCAAGAATTCTTTGTTCAACAGTTTCATAAAGCAACCTCATGTAGTGAACTCCCTGGGAGCCTGAGACCTTTTTGATTATATAGTGTTTGGAATAAAATAAAACAAATCCCATGTTCTTTTATTCTGACCTGAAAATGATTTCTAAATGATCACCTTGGGTGTTTTTCCCCTACTTATTGCATGTTCTTCCATTTGAATTACTGCTCAGCATCACCTCAGAAGCCAGCTGAATGTTGGCCGATTGTAAGAAGACAGTCTCATATTGAGACTATAGCAGCTCTCCTCAGACTTGCCCTATTCATGGGCCCAGCCATTATCAGAACCTAAAGATGGAGACAAGACTCGACATTCAAATGGTGCATTTGAAGCACACGGTGAAGTACATTGTGTAAATGCAAATGAACAGAAATATGGTATTGTAAGAGCTCAGCCACTTGTGCAATTAGGAAGGAAATTAGGATTGTAGAGTGCAGCACCCAGCAGAGCACTCAATTCTGTACCCGCAAAAGAAAAAAAAGGGAAAAAAAGTTTAAAGAGACTTGGTGTGATGACTCAGGTTTTTTTGAAGAGTTCAAGTCCAGAATGTTTGAGCAGCAACCAGAAAATAGGTGACTGTAATCCTACCCCACCTCACCTCCTGCCCTCTACACACATTTCTCCACGACATAGTAGATGTACATTATTCCCCTCATTTATGCAGTACTTTTGTCCCATTTAGTGAACCACATATGGCTCTAACTCAATAGCATCAAAGCCATTTTTCTCACCATAAGATCCTTACACATTCTAGGTACACCAAGGACAGCAAGCAGGGTCTCCCGTCAAGGCATTTGGGTGGCTTGTAGGAGCTTGATATATATATAAATCTATATTTCCAATATAGATTGGAAAAGATCAGGAAAATACTCCATTTCTTGGAATTTCCTCATTCTATGTGAGACAACAGTAAGCAAACATAAAACTTATGGATAGAAGCATGACCTCATTTTATATTAATTTCATTTATCTAATAGATGAATGCATAAGAAAGGGATAGAGGATATCTTAAGATTCTGAAAAAAATAAATTTAAAAATAAAATAAAAAAATCTAAAAAAAGGAAGACTGCGAAAAAATATTTAAAGTAATTGATATTTGTTATCAGAAAACTTACTCCACCCCTCTCTGTTTTCAACTTCTACATAGTAAGCTTCCCTTATTGCCCAGGATGTGCCATATGGACCAGTCCTCTCTTGACAATATACAGCTCATGTCCATAATTCTTTTAAAATTATTTTCCCTCTAACCATACCTAAAGAATGTTTATATACACCTTTCAGATCCACAATTTATTCAGCAAGAAATAATTCAGCTAACATTCATCATGAACCCAGGTCTTCCCAGCCTCTGCTCAGTGATAGTACACAAAGATGAATAAGCCACTGTCTGATACTGAGGCACTCACATGTAAATAATTATAACATATCCCATGTGTATTCCATGTGCTACAGCACTTCAAGCTATAGCAGGAATCTAGAGGAAAGTGGTGAAATCTTTAAAAGGTGATGGTGCTTCAGCTAATTCTTAAAAGATGAATTATGTCTAGTAGGAAGTAGAGCAGGGAAGTGGCAAGAAGAACATTACAAATGAGGAAACATCCAGGTCAGACACAATTCCTAAGGAGGCCAATGTTCAGAGTATTCAAAAAACGTGGCATGGCTAGAGCAATGATTTTCAACCAGGAAGGGGAGCAGAAGAAGATGGTATCAAAACCACCTATATCAAACTATGCCTCAGGAAGCACATGTCCACAGTCCAGGATGCAGGTAAGGAACTCATGAGAGATAAATTGCAGAGAAAGGTTGGAAAAGTAAATTGAAACATGACAACTAGATAATCCAAAGATTTAGTCACTGCTGACTCATTAGTAATATGCTTTCTTCTTTGTGTCTTCCTTTATTTTTGCTAACATACACCATCCTCTAGCCCTTTGGGCTGGTTTGGTATGGGATATGGATTTCACAACTGTCTCATATTCTTACGGCAGCTCATGAAATAGCATTAATTAAGGTCGTAAAAAGAGAGAGGGAGAGAGAGAGAAACTAGTGGTCTAGAGAGTCCATAAAACATAAAATTAACTTCAGGATAATTTAATATTGACTTTATTGGGAAGCTTATTTTGTCATCAAGATTTATTAGCCTTATTAACAGTCGGATATAGAGAAGTTAAGGAACATCACCTAAATCATGTCAAACTAGACCGGCTAAATTTAGAACCTGAGTATGGAGTTTAGGGAAGGATCCCAAGGATATATTAAATATACATAGAGTATTTCTTCCTGTATCTTCAAAGAAAAATCTTACTTCTTCATATAAACTTATTTCTAGTTTTTCTCAGGAAGGAAAAAATAATCTCAGTTGACTACTTTACTTTCCTGTAAAGTCCTTATGGTCTTCCTATGTTAAAACCAATAGGAAAGCACATTTATATCAGAAACAAATCTACACAAGAAACACCAGCCGAGGGGGCGGAGGGGCAGACAGATAGATGCCCAGTCTCAGATTTTGGGCATAGTAACTCCTAAGACCTGAGGCATATAAATAGGTATTAGTCTCCCCAGGCACTCTGTGGTGAAGGCTGAATGACTCTCCTCAGCCACTGTCAGCTAAATCCCTCATGTCTGCTCAACAGAAACCTCAGTTTACGAAGGAGGGAAATTATAGATTGAAAAATGCTCTTTTTGTAAAACTCTGGTTATAATGTTCAGTGAAATGATAAATGAATAGGTTTTTACTGGCAAACTATAGTAATTAGGCCATTCCTCACTTCTTTATTGGAGGCAGACTTGGATGTTTAATCATCATTATGTGATCAGTTAATTTTAGCAAAGCATTACTATTGGAAAAATTAAACATTTACCTTGTCCCCTCCCCCTTTTTAAAGGTGGTGATGAAAAGAAAAACAAAAAACTCTAAATCCTATCTGGAGTTTAGGGAGAAAAGGACACTAATTTTAAATTTCATGTAATTTTAGTACATTTTTTCTGATTTTTCATAGTAATATATGTGATATTATAAAACTGTAGAAAATGTAAAAAAACAAGTAATATATTAGAAAAAATAATATTAATTAAAATTACCCACCATTCCACTTTTCTAAGAAAACTATCATTGTTAATATTTTGGTGAATTTCCTTTCAGCCTTTTTTCTTTGGGATTTTATTTTATAATATTCACAAAACAAAAGATTAAGACTAGTATCAGACACACAGAAGCACGCCAGTGAAAGCAGTGAAATATGGTTATTTTAAAAACAATTTTGGAAAACTTAGAAAGCATTTTCATACTAATCACTGACCAGGCATGGCCACGGTAAAGAATTAAGTTGTTCTTATTTTTGAGCCTGAAATCAACTAGGGGAAATGAATAAACATAAATTAAGAAGTTTGAAGGAATAAATATCTTCAAAGAGCTTGAATCTGTAATTTCCCTGAAGACCAGATTTATGATCTAAGCCCATTCTTTTCAACTTAATGCATCGACTCTTCCATAGGCTGGTAAAAAGCAGTTCAGTAACTGCATCTTCAGTCCTCAGCGATAAGATCTCCTGCAATGGGATCAATAAGACCTGCTTTCATAGAACTTTTTTTCTTATCCCATAACCTCAAAAATCATTTTGTGCCACAATGATCACTACAGGGAAGAAAATAAAGAGATGTTGAATCTATCAAAGTTTTTCATAGAGAGGCTGGTTTATTTCAAACCATCACAGCATGGTGGTTAACAGCTCTGGAGTAGCCAAAGGATGGAAGCAGATGGAAAAAAGAAACTGAAAAATCCTCTTCTTTCTTTACAGGGACCTTCAAAGTTAAAGGGGAATAAGATTCATATTCCAGGCATTTACTACCTAATTTGGCACTAGGAATTTCAAACCAGGCTTATTTTTTTAATCCCACTCTTAACTGAGAGATTTCTGAAATAAGCTCTAATTCAGTTATCAATATAGAAAGTTTTAATGAGTGGAATAAAAAGGAAGATCCAGATCTAAATTAGTTTGGAAAACCAGTAAATAAATAAATTTATTTTTTGTGGTATTTTCTGGGTCTTTCCTATACCATGTACACTATGAGTCTACCAGAGAGGCTTTTAGTGTACAGCACCCCCCAATTTTGGATTTCCATTTTTCCTCTTCTTTGAGTTCCACAGAACTCATTTTGAGAAATAATTATTTTGTATGCTTCTGGGTACCCACACAGAGTAAGTCTGTGTTCCAGAGCCGATTCCTTCTAATGTGAACATAAAGGTCGTACTCATAAATACAAAGTCATAATTTTAAAGGACTCACATGCCATGAAGCCTTGTAGCATAATATTTGAAAAAGTACCTCTAAGCTTGGGGTCCCTGGTGTAGGGTCAAGTACTGCAATACTGATTTTAGGTTTATGACCTTGGATGAATGATTCAACCTTTGTGAATCTTAGTTTCTCCCTCTGTGAAATGGAAGCAAAAGTCTTGTCAATCTCACAGGATTTTTGTGACGATCAATGGAGAGCTCTTTAGAAAATAGTGATTATATTAAAGAGTATGGGGAGTTATTTTAATTTTGACTATTGCATGTTTTCACACTAAGATACATGTTCTTTGCTAGATGTTCTCAAATAAGCTATAAAGAAAGATTTTGGGGGCACCTGGGTGGCTCAGTTGGTTAAGTGAATGCCTTCGGCTCAGGTCATGATCCCGGAGACCCCGGATCGAGCCCCGCATCCGGCTCCCTGCTCGGCGGGAAGCCTGCTTCTCCCTCTCTCACTCCCCCTGCTTGTGTTCCCTCTCTGGCTGTGTTTGTCTCTGTCAAATAAATAAAATCTTAAAAAAAAAAAAAAGAAGATGAGGCACCTTAAAAACTTTATAGTGTACTTAAGCAAAAATTGATTCAAATTGGGCAGTACCAAAACAGAAGTAGTTAGGAGCACTCCTCCAACAGGAGCCCAGGTAAAGACGTATACAGAAAATGTGGAAGCAAAGAAAAGCTATTATGTGATGACCACAGCTTAAAGCCTAGTTAACTGTTTGTGACTGGTGTGATTTCATAACCTTGAGGCATTTATAGGCTTAAATTTTGTTTTGCTTACATAGGCCTCCACATCATTAAAGCCACCTCAGTCTTCTAGTTAATTTAACAACTTATGGTAAATTTTTTTTTTCTAAAATTGCTTTCTGTGTCATAGCCTCATCTTTGACAACAGACTAGAAACTCCTCAAAGGCAGAATGGGGGTTAGATATTTCCTTTAACTAAGGGACCATTTGATGGTATTATATTAAGATGGAAAAGAGCATCAATATTGTTGAAGCTCTCCCAGAGAAAGTATGTTCACTCATACAGAGGTACATATTCAAAGTCAGAAGATGAAGACTAATATCTGTAAACTATTTCTGTTGGGAAAATATTTATATACATTTTGTATTTAAGCAACAGTTCAGTCAAAATGGTCAAACCACCTAACATGTCAATACAGCATCGGAAGTAGAAAAGCCTCTATGACTGAGATAGTTGATAACAATGATGAAAAAAAGAAAGACTCCTTTCAAACCCAAGAAGCAAATCCAAAGAGGTCAGAAGTAAAAAGTGTGAAACCAGTTGATAAATCTACTCTGTCCAGATAAATAATGCCTAAGTTAATTCCAAAATACCTTTATTACATTTAAAATATAATACCAAGAATTCAAAACCTGTGTTTTTCCCAACTCTATTTGCAGTTATAGAAAACATTCTGCCAGAATGTATCCTAAGGGAAAACTATATTTGAATTTCTGTGGCTTAAATTATAATCCAACACGTGCTTTCTACAGACAGTAGGTCATGCTCCCTAATGTTTAAGCCAGTCTTCCTCAAATGTTTCTTCTAAAATGCCCTTAACTGAAAAGCAAGTGTGCTTATCCCTGGGAACCTGGAAGCCCACCTCTGAGGCAGTGCAACGCAAATTGAAATTTTTTTAGTCTTATATTTTATTTATCTTAAAATGCAGGGTCATTGTTCAATATATCCATAAGACATTTGTTTCTGTTTCACTATAAAATTATTACTTGTATTTCTTATCATCAAGGAAGCCTGATGATTCAGGAAGGTGTGCCCTATGTCCATGGTGGGTCTTACAGTACAACGGCACATATGCTGAATATGAGCATCCTGGTAAGGATCTGAACCCAGTCTTCAATTTTAACAATCTCATTAAACCCTTTCTTCTGTGTTATCCAAAGACATACCACAACAATAAAAAATATATTTGCTTCCTTGAGAAAGAGAATCTGCAATGCACATAGGAGTTTCTCTCATGAAATAATAAAAGAATTTCTTAAATATGAAAAACCATAGAGCAGATGAAATGTTAGCTGGGTGAGGCTATAGTGTAACTTCATGCTCCAAGCAAAGTACATGAACTTAATGAAGCTAATGTTTCCACATTGAGCCGAGAAATTTTCTTCTTAATGGTTTTCTCCTTATTGTAACTTAAATTTATGTCAAGAAGCCGCACATTTCCCTAAGGACACATGTTCAAGGTTTTTGCCTTCAAATTTTATTGATACACAAACCCTCCTAAGCCCCATTGTGGGAATGCGAGCATTATATCTTGCCTTTCAAGAAAAAAGAAATCCTTGTACTATTTGCTCAAGTCAAAAACTGGCATAAGATGCTTAGTCCAACAGTATCTGAATACGGTGTATTACATGCTATTCATAAAAAGTAAAGCTATGCTAATGTGCCTATCTGCCCCCTACTGCTTAACAGTATTAAAGATTAAAGCCAATTGTTTTGTAAACCGAAATGGCTGTAATGGTTTCTTGGGAAGTGCTCGGGATCCAGCACTCCAGATAAGGTTGCTATTAAATTTTTGCTGCTATGGATGGCTGGCTTGGGTCATTATACACTTAAATTGAGTTGCTGTCATTGTTATATAATGAAATGAAAGAGCCTTTGGCCTATAGTAATGTGGTGTACCTTTTAAAGAATGAGTACCGCTACCAGATTTATAAGAATGGGTCTGTTCACATTATAGTACCAAGCTACTGGGTATTTCAAAGTGATTTAGATGAAATGTCCAAAGAATTCTCATGTATATCAAAGACAGATAGCTAAATTTTGCATTAACCTGCTTTCAATAATCATTGAAACTTATTGAGTGATTATAGAATGTAGCAGATTCATGATTCTTTTTTCTGTCTTGTAATTTAATTATGTCTTGCCCTGAAGTGAGGATAGTCAAGAACCTGGATTTTTTCATAATCCTATAAACTACTTGTGCAGATTAAAGAATAGTCATCCTGATCTCTTCATTCTAATTATGTTATTTGACAATCCTCTTATAACTTGAGAAAGCTATACATTATTTTAATTCTTAAATGGGCCAAAAGGTTAAAAAAAAAAAAAAAAAGATGGGGGTGCCTGGGTGGCTCAGTTGGTTCAGCTCAGGTCACGATCCCGGAGTCCCGGGATAGAGACCCAAATCGGGTTCCCTGCTTGGCGGGAAGCCTGCTTCTCCCTCTCTCATTCCCTGCTTGTGTTCCCTCTCTAGCTGTGTTTCTCTCTGTCAAATAAATAAATAAAAATATTTTTAAAAAAAAGATGAAGGATGACATCACATTTCTTTGGTTTAAGTGTTCTTTCTTTCCAATATAAACAGAAAATTCCAGTTACCATTTATGTAAGGAAAAATAATTTTCTTCCTCTTTTCCCAGGTTTATAACTCCTCAACTCATTATCTAATTATAGAAAAGCAGTTTGTCACACTTCTAAAATACTTATTTATAAATTTACCTATGTATTGAAGAGTTTTCTCTCTCTCTTCAACTTTTTAAAAGTATAAATAATTCCTTTTCCTAAGCTATATTGTATACCAAATAGGAATGTAATAATTTTGTTCATATCTTAATATCAAAGACTAGAGAAAAACTGAATTTAGGAACTCAGCAGATAAACAGATTTAGTCATAGTGCAGACCTTTGCCATCTCTAATATGAACTGCTTTGTTAAAACTACAGATCAGCAATATTTAAATGTAAACTGGTATGACAATTTTTTTCACTTATACTTTTCTGTAAAAACTGAAAAAGTCATACATTTTGAATTGATCCAACAGCTCAAGAATACCTGAAATTCTAATCATTATCCTTTTTCTGGGTCTTTAGCACTTCACACTCTGTTCTGTTTCCCGGGAGAAATGTTTTCCTCTCCAGTGTATCTTTATCTTCATCTGTGTACTTCAAACTAGAAAGAGAGGACACTCAAATGCTTAGAGAGAGTTTGCTTTATTATGTGGCTCTATTGAGTCTAAAAATGCTACAATCGCAAACAGCCCTCTGAAGATGCCTGTATACTCAAACAGATACATGATTTTTTCCAGCAATGGAAAGCAATTTATGGCTTTTTCTATTGCTCCAGAAGTCCTTCAGAAAATGACACTGCAAGAATAATGTTATAGCATGCAATCAAAGATGATGTATCCTTAAAGATGTAGCTGTCCAGCAACCTGTAGCCATGACAACTAATGTTGGTCTATAAGATCAGAAATGGCAGTGCCATTGAGAACACACACCATCAAGTGAATGGTAAATGGGGCCCCTAGCACAAGCATGATGCTGGAGAGTAGACATTTGTGGTATAGTGTCAATCTTTGGGAGCATAGCAGGTGCATCATTCAGGTCCGCTCCACAACCCTGTGTTGTTTCACCATTTCACCAGAGTAATTCTCTAGAAAAACAGTTTTCTGCAATCCAGTCCAGTCTGCAGAAGATGGAACTCTGTGCAGGTTTAGGAAAATGAGAAGATCCAAGACTTTCGTATTTTGGAGACTCTTTCCTACCCTACATCCCAATGACATCTTTAGGATTTAGGTTCTAAGGTGAATTATTTAGGCTTAGCATTAAGGTCTAAGTCATAAGTTAGTGTATAGCAATGAAATTAGTAGTCGAATGCATTTTTTCACACAGGATAACTGCTCTTCTGTATCCAGTATCAAGACTATGAAAACGTGGGAATCTGATTTCCATAGGTTATTTTATTGCATTTTGTTTTATTTAATTTATTTTTAAATTTATTTATTTTTATTAACATATAATATATTATTTGTTTCAGGAGTACAGGTCTGTGATTCATCAGTCTTATACAATTCACAGAGCTCACTATAGCATATACCGTCCCCAGTACCCATCACCTAGCCACCGCATCCTTCCCACCCCTTTCCACTCTGTTTTTATTGTATTTTATTAATCAGTAAGCCCAACTTGAACTAAACACTTAGAAAGAAAATTGCACTAGTATGGTTTCTTCACTCAGGCAAGATATTAATGATGCATTATTTATGAAATGCAACACTATGTAAAATTTTAGTCAGAAAATGCTTCTAGAACAAGATAAGAATGTGTTATGGAATAATAATAAAAATATCAAATACTTATATATAATATTTAATGTTCAAAGAATTTTATGAATATTAATTCATTTAATTCTATAACAATCTGGGGTAAGTTCTGTGACTATCCCCATTTCATGGATGGGGAAACTCTGCTACAAGTAGACTGAGATTGTTAAGAAGATAGAAGGAAAGATGAGATAGGAAAAGTGGAAAAAGCAGATAGGATGATAGGGCCACAGGCCTGGTTAAAGTGAAGTGATCCTTATGGGGGAACATAAGAGATGACTTTGAATGGGCATAGGATTGACAGTCAATGGAGAATTTTTAATGCATTACTGAGATTCATTTGAAAAGAAAGAAAAACAAAAGAAAGAAAAATGGGAACAAAAGAGAGAAGGAAAGAAAATCAGCAAAGAAGTCTCCAGGGTAAGAGTGACAATGGAAATAGGTGTCATGAAAGCACATCCTTGGCTTTTGAAACCTGATTCCTAGCTCAGCCCTCCTCTACCTTTCCACAATTTGTTTCCTGTGAGTAAATCACACGTGTTTATATATTGCTTACAATACCAAACTCAGTATGAGACTAATGGTATTTCCTCAAAAATTATAAGAAAAATGAACATAATTAAGTGGGAAGGATACCCACATGAAGGATAAGACAGATGGGTCTCAGAAACTACTGTCTTCCAACTCAGAAATCCCTTCTACAACATCCCTGACATTCTACTTCTGCTTGAATACATTCAGTAAGGAGAAGAGTACTGTTTTGAGATACCCTGTTCTACTGTCAAACAGTTGAAATTGCTAGAAAGGTATTCCTTATAAAGATCCCAAATTGATGACTGTAAGTCCTATATCTCCTCTGTAGAACAATGAAAGACAAGTCTATTCCCTGTCTTGGGAGAGCTTTTCAAATGTTGAAGAAAAATATTAAATCCTTGTAATTTGCCCTTTTTCCAAGATAAGCTTTCCTAGTCTTTAACAATGTGGTTTCCAGGTTCTTTACTTCCTGATACCTTCTCAACCCAGTACTGTTCAGACCAACAGCACTCTCTTTAAAGCACAGTCTCCAGACATGAGCTCAGTTTTCCAGATGAGACCTGATCAGTGCAGAGTAGAAAGAACTTAATACAACTTTTCCTCAATTTGAAGTCAATACTTATAAATTTGCCATATGTAAAAAGAATGGCTTTGGCTTTACAAAGCAAGAAACCAGAGTTTAAGGATTGAAGGCAACAATCTTTCATTTTCTCATATGAATTTTTCCAAAGATATCATAAAAATAACTATATTATACCTGCAAAAAACTTTAGAGTCCACTAAATGCTTTCATGCACATTATCACATTTAGTCACAGTCAGTGTTAGTATCCCCATTTTTCAGATGAAAAAAAAAATCATGGAAAAAGTAAGAGTCAGAGCCAGAACTAGAACCCATGCATTCACAGTCTGAGTTAAGCACTGTGTACCATGCCGCTTCAGATAATCAAATAATCATCAAATGGTTGACCTCCCTCTAAACAACCAACTAGGAAACAAATTTTGCAACAGATATCTAATATGTTACTGATTTTTAAATCAATAAGAAAAATACTGGCGATACAATAGAATCAATGAATTCATCTGGTGGGTTCATAGAAAAAGAAATACAAATAGCCAATATACATGGTTTTGGTTTTTTGGTTTTTGGGGGGTTTTTTTATTGCTACTTCAATTTTTTTTCCCAGTGTTCCAAGATTCATTCCCCATTCCCCACACCCAGTGCTCCACGCTTTAGGTGTCCCCAGTACCCACCACCAGGCTCTACCATCCCTCCATCCCCCTCCCTCCAAGTCCCTCAGTTTGTTTCTGTGTCCAAAGTCTCTGTTGTTTTGTTTCCCTCCCTGGATTACCCTAGTTCCCATTTACTTTCCTTCTCCCACTGTCCTCCAGGTTACCCCTCATGCACCGCAAGTAAGTGAAACCATGCGATACTTGACTTTCTCTTCTTGGCTTATTTCACTCAGCATAATCTCTT